>CM022768.1:19946021-20102264 GCA_012411365.1 Ameiurus melas | reverse complement strand
ATCTCTTTCTTTTTGTTTTTTATAACTTGGATTTGTTTTACGTCACATTCCAGCTCTGAGACTGAGGAGTTATCATTGCTTGCGCACATGACTGTGAAACTAACTCAAACGCTATTACTGAACTGCTCACACTGCGCATGTACTGTCAACTACATGCGTGTCATATATGAGGAAGTAAGAAGCCAATTACGGTATGAAATAAATTTGGTGAAGCTCTCTGAAATACATTTCTCTACTAAACAATTTCTTGTATTCTTTAGATGCCATGAAGAGTGAATATGGCTCTAAGTCATGCATTGATAGTGGGTTATGTGTTAACTATAGCATGAACCTGTTTTGCCAAAGTGGCCCCATTAGCCAAGAATGCTGCAATTCTGATCTCTGCAATAGTGGACCTTTTTCCAGGTAGAACCTGAGATTTTTACATTCACATTCTGTAATATTATTTCAACCTGCAACAATACAAAATAAGACCGAACATTTAGAATTTGCAATCAGGATGTTAATTTATTTATTTGTACTTCTTTCACCTGTGAATCTGAAGGGTACCTGCATCCCAATGGGAAAAAGTGTTACTTCTGTGTTGGAGACAACTGCTTAGGAAATCTGCAGTGTGAGGGACTTGAAGATCACTGCATAGCTTATATAGGTAAAATTGTTTACAGCAAAGGGGAACTAAAATCTGAAATTGGATTTTCAGCAAACACAAGGTCAGAGTGTTCCTAAACCTTTGGTCACATACACATGAAGTATATACTCAATATTGGCCTCAAACCGGCATCTAACTACATCAATCCACGTCTAACTAAGACATGCATGTGTTTTACATAAACTCTGCCTAAGAACCAACTTACGTGCCAAACTGTCACGAATACCAATGTATTGCAACATCACTATTAAACCCCCTCACTAGAGGTTCGCGTTAGAGTATGTCATCGCTGAACATGACCCTACGTTACCAGATTTTTATAAACTAAGAATTGAATTGAAAATTATTCCACATTATTTCTTTCCAGATGCTCTCACTGGCCAAGAGCTCAATTTGAAAGGATGTGCAAGTAAAATCCTGTGTGATTTTTGCTCCATCTGGCCCTGACTTTAACAAGAATGAATGTTGTTGACCAACAGACAGGTAACTTGGAAGTGCTGTGAAGGGAACCTCTCTGTAACAGTGCTGCGAGTGCTACACTGAGTTTCTTCCTCATGTTGCTGTTCCTACGTTCCTCTTTCCTCACTCTACTGAGCTTGAGGTCAAGTCAGATCTCTCATAGTTACATTTCTGTTCCTCTAGCTGTTAAATTTAATGATAACACTAATTATTATTTTTAATCAAGCGCCCGATAATACACTGGCGTACCAACCAGGATTTATTCTCCGTGATCACACACAAAGTTCCTAGGACGTACTCCAGATCCACCGTGACCCTTACATCTGTAAGCGCTTAGTGAAGGAAAAGGTTCACTGCAATCTTGTGGACATACATTGACCTTACCTTATCAGTTCATCTGTCCACGTTTTCCACCATCTACAGTCTTATCGAACATTTATTTTGTCTGAACTGCAAAGAGATGTTGAGCTGTTACAGCAGATATTGCTGTCAGGTGTAAATCATGTGGTATGGTGTAATAAAGCGATTAAAAAATAAACTGCAATGCGTGAGTGAGTGTTTCCATGTTCATGTTTCACATGTAGGACGTGTGGTTTTCGCGATGTTATTTCCGTGCATTCTGAACATATTATGGCCAGTTTAGGACAAACGTTTTAAGTTACATGTACTTATATACTAACTTACTTTTAAGCGCACACCAAAAAGCAGATTGTATTCAAACACTACTGGCTGTTGTGAAAATCAAGTCAAACATTAATTCCAGTTTCAAAAAAGGAAATACATTAACATACCAAAATCAAATCATAGCTCTTGAGCTGTTTCACAAAGATTTTTAAATGCTCTTGAACCTCTTTCAAAGAAGGAGACTGTGTCTTAGTCCCCAACACTAACTTGTTACGTCTATGTGAGAGCTTCACAGCTTCACACTCTACCTGCACTCCACCAGCAACGATGGGGTCACTAGTGTTCATCTGCATGCTTTTACCAAAGGTAAGGAACCTCATTTGTGTGTGTGTGTGAAAAGAGAAAGAGATACTTATAAAAGTGGTATGAAATAGAAGGTGTCCCAAAGTCTCCATACATTACAGAAAGTAACACTTTTTTTTTTCTTTCAAAACATCCTGTACATGATTGCCATCTCTTTATAAAACACACGCAGTCATCTCTCTGACTCATGATGAACTTTGTATTAACACATCTGGTGTTATGCATGTAATTACTACGTCCATTGCGATCCTGTGACAGCTTCCTGAATAGGCCCACGCCAATTCCTGTGAAATGACTTCAATTCCCTGCAAGTATATTGCACAATCCTGAGTTTGTTATTAACTGCACCATCCACAAGATTTCAAGTGTGCCAAAGAAAGAATGTGATTCATTACATTTTTCAGTGTGGTATGACAAGGGTATTAAACAAGTTAGAAATTGTTGTATTCTGATGGGTGTGTTTGATGAGCTTTGCCAATTGTGGCATCCCACTTCAGATCTCCCCTTGAAACATTTCTTTCGGTACTTTCAAATACGAATTTAGTTTCCCCAGAGGTACGCCTGGGAAGACCTGTTTTCAAATAACCCGCATCAGAGAGGAATGATTTCTAAGATTTATGATTTTATTTTGGTACAGAGGTAGTGGGTCGAGAGTAATAAAATTAGGAATGTCGTGAGAAGCCGGAATTAGGGTACAAATAAGTGAGGAGTATTGGGAACGCTATAGGGAGATTACAGACTAAATAACTTCTTGTGCTTCGTCTTGGACTTGTACAGTTCAAAGTTTTAAATAGAGTCCATTTGTCCAAGTCGAGATTGTCTGTGATGTATCCGGATGTTGAGGACAAGTGTGATAAATGCCATAGCTCTCCCTGTCATCTTGGCCATATGTTTTCTTCTGCCCTGAACTCCATGGTTTTTGGTCTGGCTTTTTTACCATCATGTCCACTATTCTCAGGGCAGATCTAAAGCCTTGATCCACTGATTACGATATTTGGGATCTCTCAAGCTTCAATTCCTTTGTTCGATACAAAAGGATGTTATTGCTTTCACATCCCTTATAGCTAGACGTTCCCTACTGTTACATTGGAAGTCTGCTAAATACCCATCTATCTCTCTCAGTGGATAAGGGCGTGATGTTTTTTTGAAGCCTTCAGAAAATAACGATATCTGATGAATGGATGTATACGGATACGTTTTTTCATAAATGGCATCCCCTTTATTCTAATTGCGGTACAGACACTACCCACTTAAAGGTTGGTGCCTGTTGTTGAATTTTATAATATCTCTATAACCAGCGACAATTAATGGGTAGCCAATGATGAGCGGGAGGGGTGGGTTGTGGGTTCAATTTTGTTTTCTTTTGTATAAAAAGAAAAAATCTGTGAATATTTACTGCTGTTGCTCATTTTGTATTTTTGGGGAAATGGTGGGGAGGACAGAACAGAAAGACGATTTAGATAGGCTTAGCAGTTCAACAGAAATGTTCATCAGAAATGTTTACTAAAAAGAAACGTTTTTGCAGAAATGTATAGCAGAAATGTTTAGCAGAACTGGTTTATAAAAAATTGTTCAATAGGAAATGTAGAAATGTTCTGTAGAAATGTTCATCAGAAGTGTTCAGCTGAAAAAAATTAACGTCCATAGCAATCCTGTGACAGCTCCTGAATAGGCCCTTGCCAATTCCTGTGAAATGACTTCAATTCCTGCAAGTATATTGCAGAATCCTGAGTTTGTTATTAACTGCACCATCCACAAGATTTCAAGTGTGCAAAGAAAAGAATGTGATTCATTACAGTACATTAACATGTATATTAACCTGAAATTATGATATCAGTTTCAACAAACTTCTTCTTATGAAAAAATTAAGATTGATGTGGTGCAAAATGTTTACTATGCACGTGTACCTTATAATGTGCTCTAGAGATCGGTTTTTGTTTGAAAGAGGTAGAGCCAAGCTGAGCCGAGATATTGAGGGTTAAAGCGCTATTGAACTATAAACCAATTAATGGTCTTGCACCACAGTACCTGAGTGAACTTTTGGTATTTTATGAGCTGCCATGCCTACTTTGATCAGAAGGTGCAGGCTGTTTGTTGGTACCTCGAATAGTGAAGGATACATCAGGGAGAAGAGCTTTCTCTTACAAAAGTCCCAGAGTTATGGAACAGTGTTCCAATAAGTGTTCAGGACTCAACAAGTCCAGGATGAAAAGATATTTGTTTAGTCAAACTAACCATGGATAGTCTTTCTTTTTACGTAAAGGTACACAGGTACACAAGTACACAGTATCCATTACTGGACAGTAAGCATATCTAACAATCTCTCCCTCTGTTTTTCCTCCCTCTCCCTCTCTCCTTCTGTCGAGCTACATGTGATTTTATGGAGAGTCCATTGATCCTGACCCTTTTTGCTCTCAGGACTACCCATCTAACTTCTAGATGGAGCTCTCATCAACTGGAGGCTACTTTCTGCACTGAAGGATGCCTCGAGCAGTGCAGCCTGGAGTCGTTGAGGACGGTGCAACGCTTGAAATACCATGGAGGAAATTACTTTGGACCTCAATTTTTACACGAACAATTGTGCTATGGTGCTGGAACTATGCTTGCTGCTATGGCATTAGGACTGCAATTACCACATACAACTCTGCACTCAGGTCTCCTTTAGTGAACAGTGGACTAGTTCAACAATCAGACATCAAGTTTAAACCATAATGAACTTTCTTTTTACTTTCAACTATCCGTTGTTACCCAGATGAGGACGGGTTCCTTTCTGAGTCTGGGTCCTCTCAAGGTTTCTTCCTCATATCATCTTAGGGAGTTTTTCCTTGCCACCGTCTCCACCATCTCGCTCAATAGGGATAAAATTCACACACTTAAAATCCGTATCCCGGTTTTATATGTTTTCTGTAAAAGCTACTTTGAGACAATGTAAATTGTTAAGCGCTATACAAATCAAAATGAATTGAATTGAAAAGCAAATAAAATTAAAAACGAAACCGGTGGTTCTACAATGCCAATACATAGAGGTAATCACTGAGCAACCAAGCAACCAACTTTGTATTGGGTCAGTCCATCCCAAGTGGTCCAATAAATGCAGAGTTAACAACATGATTATCATATTGTAATACACACATTTATAGATAGTTTTAACTTGAAATAAATTATTTTCCACATAAATAAAGGAATAAACCATTACATCAACATTGTCTGTTTGAATCAGGACATAAACTACACCATAATGGAAGAACAACACCGGAAATATAGAGGCGGATCAAAGACTGTTATTTTCCAAGTAACAGGCACTTCTGATGCAGATATACACTCTATTCAGCTGTGCTTTTGAGAGAAACTTTACATTCAATATTGTTAGTGACCTTTTCTAGGACAAAAAAAGAAAAGCAAAATAAAGCAGATTTAATGTGTTTCACTGAAGGAGATTATAGAAAAGTTCAGTTCTGTGCTCTATTAGGCCAAGATTCTGAAGAACTGTAATGATCGCTGTTTATAAAGTTATTTAAAAGAATTCACAGACTTAGGAAAGATGCAATAAACCCCTCCACTGTGCCCGAAACCCCTCCCCTCACTCCCCCATCACTCTCTCAGGACAACCTGCTGCACTTTCACAACTTCACACTTCTGCTTGCACTCCACCAGCAATGATGAGGCCACTAGTGACACTTGTGCTCATCTGCATCTTACCCAAAGGTAAAGAATCTCATTTGTGTGTGTGTGTGTGTGTGTGTGTGTGAGTGAATAGATAGATAGATAGATAGATAGATAGATAGATAGATAGATAGATAGATAGATAGATAGATAGATAGATAGATAGATAGATAGATAGATGATAGGTAGATAGATAGATAGATACAGTGGCATGAGATAGGTATCCAAAAAGTCTCCATACATTTTTAGGGCTGCGTTTGCACTTAAAATGTTTTCTATAACCTACAGTGCATGCTTTAATGTACAGAATTAGGCCTCGCTTTGAACGCTAAGATAAAAAGAAAAGGCATCACATTCTTTAATTTGGCACACTTGAATTCTTGTAGGTGGTACAGTTGTGCAATATACTTGGAGGGAATTGAAGTCATTTCACAGAATTAGGCAGGGTCGCTGTGGTGATGTTTAAAACAAATGACGGTAGGATGTTTTTTGTGATTCTGCTCTCCCTTTACACTGATTCGAAAAACTATTTTAACACAGAGAAAAGCTGAAATGAAACAAAGTGTTACATCTAAACACAAAAAATATGTAAAAATGTGATGTTTTGGGCTAAAATTAAAAATAGACTTTTTTAAAAGGAATTCTTCTGGTCAATACAACTTTAAATTCTAATATGTTAGCGTGGAATGATATCAGTTTCAGCTAGATTCTTCTTATGAAAAGGCATGTTTAGGAAGTCAGTGTTTGTTGATCTTATGATAAATCGTCACGCTCCATGTATACCTTCTATGTTGAGCTTGATTTATTTTATTATTTTATTTCCTCTTTTAGCTGTTGCTGGCCAACTGAGTTGTTACACCTGTAATCCTGCAGACTGTGTAAAATATACTGCGGAAACCTGTGCCTCAGGTTATGATTCCTGCCTCAGTGCATCAGGTAAATAATGCAAATCAGTGTGCATTGAAAAATATTCACAGTAACACTTAATACTATGGATTCTCAATAATCTATCACCTGTGTAAGAACAAATCATGAACTATGATAGTAACTATTTGACACAAATGATTAAGCATTATGCTTCATTACTAATAAATGTGCCACCTAGTCTACACACAATGTTTATGTAATATGTATCTAGGATTCAGAAGCTATTAGCATTTAATGAGACCAATTGTTCTCTCTCCCTCTCTCTCTCTCTCTCTCTCTCTCTCAGCTACTTTTCTGGGCAAGAGCTTTACTATGAAAACTTGTGCAACAAAGCAGCTCTGTGAAACGGCTCAATCGGCTCAATCATTATTACCGGGAGCTACTATTGGAAATGTGAAGTGTTGTCAGGGGAACCTGTGTAACGGTGCTGAGAGCTTCACTCTGAGTTTCCTTCTCATGTTTGTCCCTCTGCTCTCCTCCGTCCTCTTCTACTGACCTCTGAGGAAAAATCTCACTTAGAGTTTTATCTACTAAAAGGTTACACAATAAAGATGAAATGATTCTCTTTTCAGTACTTCACTGTACGGCCATTTATTACAAAGTTCTGTCAATAAATGTTGTTGACTCATAACTGCATTAATCGTTGTGTTTGTCCAAATAAATTCTCTTTTAAATCTCCCCACCCACACACACACACACACACACACACACACACACACACACACACACACACACACACACACACACACACACACACACACACACACCCACTTCCACGAATGCCGGTTAAAGCTCTAAGCATGCATAGAAGAAGCCAGATGTGAACATGATCCAGAAACACTACCGTCTTCTTGGGCCAAAGCTCATTTAAAATGGACTGAGGCAAAGTGTAAACTGTTCTGTGGTCAGACCAATCGAAATTTGAAATTCTTTTTGAAAACCATTAAAACTAAAGAGTAGAGGGACCATCCGGCTTTTTTTTTTTTTTAGGGGTGCATTAGTGCCTATGGAATGTGAAGCTTGCACATCTGGAAAGGCACCATCAATGGTGAACGGTATATACAGGTTTTAGAGCAAGATATGCATCTTTAATTCTGAGAGACTGCCTCTCTAAGATGCATTTTTTATACCCAACCATTATACTGACCTGTTACCAATGAACCTGTTTAGTTGCAAAACAGTATACAGTATAAACGGTCCTTCCCTCAACATCCGCTCTGCTCTCTCTGCCGTAAAGCAGAAAAACTGTAAAGCATAAACTCCTCTGTCCTGAAGGTACCTGAAAATTTAACATTACAGCTTTACCTATGACATTTATAAAGTGCTGACACTGGAGACTCCTTCTATAAATATTAAATATAAACATCTCCTAACAGAATGCCAGTCCACATCAACCATTATATATGTTTCTTTGTTAAATAACAGCATGCACTTAAAAAATCATATTCATTGAAGTGCCAACGTAAAAGTTTCTGTGAACAACCTCTGTTCACCCTCTTACTATAGAAATGATAACGTGCTAGTTTAGAACGTGGCGTTAATATAAACATAAATAAATAATTTTTCAGCTGTATTACCCTCAGAGCTGTTATAGAAAAGAATTAGCATGATTCATCACTGCTTGATTCGAGATATCAACCAAAGTCATGTTTTCAACCCAGCCAGTAGGACCACACCATTAACATCGTCCGTTCCGATTATTTTTTAATACTTCCTGCATTCCTGTAACCCTATCATTATTTCACGTTTAAGTGAAGCATTTAAGACCTGAAAAGTGTTTTCAAAATAAATGTTTTCATATTTTATGCATCTTTATATCTCTGTCTCTGCTTTCTGTTATCACAGTATTCCAATCTCTAAAGGCACATCTGCGTTATAAATTGAATCTGTTAACCTTTAAAACTGGTTTATTAGCTATGATCGCACACTGATCTGTACTTTGAAGGTTAAATATGAATTCATCATGTCTTCATGTCTTAATAACATGTTCATACTTAATTACACAAACATGAAACTAGATAAACAAAGCAAAGGTGTTGTCTATGAAACACCTATTTTGTCTATGTTGTCTATTTTGTCTATGAAACAATGACTATAAAAAGGAATGATTAAGTCTGTAACAAATCCCTTCCTTGGTACATCCTGCACGTCTTCATTCACCTGATTAATTCAAAATCCACCTTCACCGTCACCTTAGTTCCCGGCTATTATACTGCTGCTCATCTGTACGCTTTTTCTCTGAAGGTAAGACATCTCCCATTTTGTGAGCATAGTTTGAAACAGAATTTGTTGAAACATTCAAAACTCTGGGATGTCTCGAGCCATGTCTCGACCGACTTTACTTTGTTTGCTAGTCCAGCTCACGCTCCACACGGGAGCAAACCAATTATAAACAACAGTACAAAGGTCTGTAGCTTACGTTTATTCATCTGTTTGTTTGCCAAAATGGCAGCACGACTAACAAGGCCTAAACGTTATCAACATCATGGAATCGGCGGGTTTTACACAAAGTACAAAAATACGTAAAGGCAGAACGGCACATTGCGTAAAACACCTAAATTTGTTTCTCCTCCAAGAAGCACTTGGAGAAAGAGTGTTGTGAAATCCCGACATCACAGTGAGTGCATGTGAACAACACTGCAGCCAGAAAAAGCAGTGAAGTAAACAAACGTGTGGGGAAAAGGCAATCGTTATGAGAAAATAATGATGCACTGGCAGGACGTCATAATATCTTGTTAAAAATTGTTGTTACAACTTACTGAGTTGGAAATGTTTTCCTGATGCTGCAATTCCTCACATAGGATGCCATGAAAAGTGCAATAGAAAACAGAACCATGAAACACAAATCGAAATGTACTTTATTGAAATTTGTTATTATTTTTATTATATATTTTTTTCTGTCAGGCTATCATTACTCGAAGAGCTACAGTATATTTAAATGAATGTGGAGTTATTCTGGTTGCTCTGTTACCTCAGTACCATGTGAAATAGTCTTACAAACAAATAAGGAAATAAGTGTCATGAAACACTCGATTCACGAAACTGGCTTGACGATTTCGATCTATCATTCATGTTACCGACAGTAAATCAATCCAGAGATTCTGTTACGAGAATTCAACAGCGCTGTGGTATAACAAATAAGCTGACCTAAAATAACAAAAAACAACATAGTTGATATCTTTTTATTTTTTAAAGAACGGAGGGTTGTTTTTTTTCCATCTTTATACAAATGGCCATTTGTTTTCAGTTCTCTCTTTGCCATTCAGTGCTGTTGCGTGGTGTGTCAGTACAGTGTTGGTCGTCTACGGATCTGGACAATGCAAATGCACACAGATAAACTGTCCAAACCAGAATGTGTCGGTATAACAAGTAGTTGTACAAGTTCGTTTTCAACGAACCAACGGTAGATCTGTGGGGAGAAAGCTTCACAATGAGAGAAATAAGAAGAGGGCAGACTGGTTCTTGCTGACAGGCAGGTGTGGTGCGGAGTCAAAGATGCTACCCTCTCTTGCTGAATAAGGACACAAAGCACTTAGATTTAGAAAATTCCAATGTTAGGATTTTATTAATTGACTTCTCCTCTGCTTTTATACACAGCCGTGTATAAATACATTGAGCTTGCGTTACTTGGAGGGCCTACAAGTGCACCAAACTCTGCTTTGGTGGATTAAAAGTTTTCTACAGGACCACCCACAACATGTGTTGGTAAATGGATGTAGGTCAGAGAATGTGGTTTGGCACATCTAGTTGAGCAAAACCAAGAAAATGTGCTGAGATGCTGACTAGGCACACACACTTTTTAAGCCTTTGTTACTTAACAGAGATGATATCAAGCAGGAGGTATCCTTTAAATATCTTGGAACAGTGATTGCCTCCATTTTACCTTCGATAAACACTGAGAGTATTTTTAAAAGGCGTTACCAGCGCTTTTATTACGTTTATTGAGAAAATGTAGATGCGCTTTAATTCAAAAAGGGACATTTTAAGAGTCACTGATCAAATCTGTACTCACTTTTAACATTGTATCTCGGTTTAAACCTTTCACTGTGAAAAACAAGAACAAACCATCATCAGCATGTGCGCGAATCTCTGGTATGTTTTATGCAGTTTTGCCGATGCGTGCATGTCTGCTAATCTCTGTTGTGTATTTTTTCTTGGTTTCAGGTGACGGCACCGCCCCGCCCCCTTGGCTGTAACTGCCGACGGCTGACCCTCATCGGCCTTCAACCCACACACACACACACACACACACACCGGCTCACCGATTGACTTGAATAAATTTCCCATACCACTGAAACAGCCTCCTGTGTGTCTGTACTCCGACTACTGCTGGCTAAAATCCCTACACTGGTGGAATATGCGGGCAAGAGCACAGATCCAGCCATCTTAAAAAAATCCCCCCCCGGATTTTCCGATTTTCCCTCTTCTCCTTGGGGGTTGTTCATAAATATGGATCCCACGCTGCAGCACCTTCCAGAGGCCAGTATTCAGCAGCAAACGGTGACACAACAGCTCGCCCACAGCCTACACGCTGTGACACAAGAACTAGTGGCCCTGAGGACAGTGACTCCTGCAGCTGCGCCCCTCCCTGATCCTGGGTGCGTGAGGTCCGATGCCTGCTTTCCCTATCTAAAACCCGAAGATGACATCAAGGCCTACCTTGAGACCTTTGGGGGCGTCACCCACCGCGAAGAGTGGGATCGCGATGAGTGGCCACGCATCCTCGGCTTTCCGGGGAGGCGTGCACGGCCTATTACTCCCTTTCTCCGGAGGAAGCAGCTGACTATGGAGAGGTAAAGAGGGAGATCCTGGCATGATGTGGGCGAAACCTGCTCTAGGCATTGGCGGAGTTTCACCGGTGGCACTACAGGACGGGAGCCAAGCCAATTTGTCCAGAGAAGGGGAGGGGCCCGTGTAAAGTTGTACACAAGGATCAAATTAGGCATTGGACTTTTCAGTCATCACCATCACGTTGCACATTTAGACGTAAATCTAAGGAAAAGTGCGAACGAAGAACGAAAACTTACCGGAACATGCTGATGTTCTTGCCACCCTTTTGTTACATTTGCACCCACCACAAATATACGCAGGGTATAGAGTGGAAGATGAGGATGAACTAGACATAGGGATTAGGAAGCATAACCACAAGGTGTCAGCTGATGATTTTGTAGGTCAGTTTGTGCGGGGGGGTACGAGATAAATTCAAGTGGATCTGATGCCCAAAGTGAGAATGAAAGCATTCCTTAATCTAGACATTCTCAACGTCTGAACAGAGGTACCTTACCTGTTAGGTATAGGACTGACTATGTCTTGAAGTAATTCTATGCAAACCTGAATGTTTTGGAAGTTTCTTTTAATGTGAATGTATCTCAAGCATTTCCAGTTGAATGACTTTAAACTTTGTAATTGTTGTACTGATGATTTCCACTGTGAAGAATGTTTTCCTACCATTCTCATTTTATTTTTCAGGGACTGAGCCGCTGAACGGAAGTCCAGTGGTATGGCAGGGTTTAGCAGGGGGGAATGTAGGGGAACCATCCATCCCATCCATCCATCTTCAATGCCGCTTATCCTTTTGAGGGTCGCTGTGAACCTGGAGCCTATCCCAGGGAGCATCGGGCACAACTCAGGGTACACCCTGAACAGGGTACAAATCCATCACAGGGCACAATCACACACACTCTCACACACCCATGCTTCTCTCTTCACCAAAGTGTCCAAAACATACTGCCTGCCTGATGATACAATCACAGAAGCGATCATTACCTCCACTCATTACATCCGCTCATTACCTCCGCTGTCAGTCCAAGCACATACATTATTTTTCTTGCATTCTTAGCAATATATTTCAAAACCTCTCTCACTTCAGAAAAGGATGTTGACAAAACATAGTTGTATTTTACTCAAAATAACTAAGTTAATATAACATAAATGAGTGTCAAGTGTCAATATTTAATCACCAATATTGCTTGTGATAATGGTCACCATGTGTGTGTGTGTGTGTGTGTGTGTGTTGCTATTTAACACACTAGAAAGTCCGTAGGGAATCAAATACAAACGAAGGCTATTATGTTAAACTTCCTATAAATTCTGAACATACTGTTCTGTGGTTTCCCTCCTCACATTTTTTTTGTCTTATTAATTCGAGAGAGAAAGAGAGAGAGAGAAAATGCTGCTGATTATTCAAATATATATATATATATATATATATATATATATATATATATATATATATATATATATATATATATATTTTTTTTTTATTAACCTGCAAAACCATTGCAGGCTTGGTTACTAGTTGATCTGAACCTGGCTAAATATATATTTTGTATTTGCAGTTCTTACTGGCTGAAAAACAGCAACCATTCCCTCAGATCTCCATAGAAACACCTTTTATAATGCAAGTTACGTTAGTAGACACATTAAGATAGAAAGATGGCAGGAAATCAAATTCAAATCAAGAACGTTTTCATTTTCCCTGCATTCCACTGATGAGTAAGCAACCAGGGCGAGGTCATGGAACAGTAAAGCAGCAAAAAGCTTGTACAGATGTTTTTGCTTCTGTGATGACACATAGATGGGAGGCGGATGCAGGTGCAGGTCACAGTCTTTATAAAACTTCAACACAATGCGGTCTTCACATAAACAGGCAATGGGACATATAATTCACTCGTCCTTAACATAGACAGCACAACCGCCACGAATGTGTCAACATGCTCTAAACATATGAACAATCACGAGTACCGTGCTCCGAAACTCAGGAGTTTAAATAGCAAAGGTTATTAACAGTCTCAATTGCTCCTGTTTTTAAACTCTGCTATGTTATGTGAACCTTTACAATCTGGTTTCACTGCTTTTCATAGCACAGAGTCTGCTTTGTTAAAAGTGTACAATGACATTTTACTAACAGAGGCCTTTGATACTGTACACCATAATATACTTCTCTGGCGCTTAGAGCATCTGTTTGGTATCAACGGTACTGCCCTACAATGGCTCAGCTCATATCTTAAGGACAGGTCTTTCTCTGTAGCATTGGGTAATTTCTGCTCTTCTTCTAGTCCTGTTATTAGTGGTGTTCCTCAAGGCTCCATTCTGGGCCCACTTCTTTTTAATTTATATATGCAGCCACTGGGGAACATTAGAGCTCACAATGTCTCTTTTCATTTATATGCTGATGATACCCAGTTGTACATTCCTTTGAAAGCTGGTGACTCCATTCAGCCATTGTTGGACTGTCTGGGTGACATTAAAAAATGGTTGGCAAATAATTTCCTCCGACTTAATGAAGACAAAACTGAAATAATTGTTTTTGGCCCCCTGAGATTGAGAGATGGTCTCATTAACGAGCTCAATAAACACTTTCCTTCAATTTCTTCCCATGTTCGGAATCTTGGCTTCTTTCTGGACTCAGAATTATGCTTAACCAAGCAGATAAATTCGGTGGTTAAGACTAGTTTTTATCAACTTCGGATTATATCAAAATTCATGCTTTCGGATTCGGATTATAAGGTTATTCATGCTTTTATCACTTCTCGCTTACATTATTGTAATTCATTATACTTGGGTCTTCCGCAATCATCTGTGGCTTGTCTTCAGATGGTTCAGAATGCAGCTACAAGGCTGTTGACCAGGGCAAAGAAGTTTGATCATGTCACCCCAATTTTAGCATCGCTTCACTGGCTCCCATTCCGTTTTAGGATTCAGTTTAAGGTTTTGATGTTTGTTATTAAAACTCTTAATAATCAAGCTCCTTCATATCTTGTGGATCTTCTTAAGCCACATTCATCAAACCGATGTCTAAGATCTTCAGATAGGTTTCTTTTGCATGTCCCTCGTTCTCGGTTAGAAACAAAGGGGGATAGAGCTTTCGCTGTTGCCGCCCCCCGTCTATGGAATCAACTGCCACTGGACATCCGCCTTGCACCTTCCATTGCTATCTTTAAAAATAGGATTGAAACATATCTTTTCTACAAGGCTTTTTGATATAATTTTTATTGTTTAAACAATTTTTTTTAATAGATTTTTCTACTGTCTTTTGTCTGTGTTACTTTGTTTTAATTCAACTTCTATTTCATTTTCTGTACTCTGTTCAGCACTTTGGTCAGCGTTGCTGTGTGAAATGTGCTTTATAAATAAATTTTACTTACTAATTTTACTAACTGAAAATACATGCACCTGTGACCACTCTGTGCTAAAGCTCGCGCTAACCTGGAAGCGAGCAAAACAAACAAAGTCCAGTCCATTCAAACGAAGAGCCGCAGTGCCCTCTGTTGGCGGTGGCGTGACAGAACCCCCCTCCAAAGGGTGCTCCTCCTGGAGCACCAAGAACCCCCCTCCAATGGGGGTTCCGGGCCCCTGTAAAAACTGTCTCTTGTTGCCATGGAAAGAGAGGCCGCCTCCGTAGGGCAGCAGATGAGCAGGGCAACCCCTCACCGGGGTTGAAAGGCGGGGCTTCACCCCCGGCTGCAGTGGAATGCGGGGTGCCTCCCCCGGCGCACTGGAATGCATGGCGGCGTCCCCAGCAGGACTGGGGTACAGGGTAGGTAACTCGAGTGGACAGGACTATGGAGTGATGTCCTCGGTAGAGCAGGCGGGCGGAGCGACGTCCTCGGCGGAGCACTCAGGGACTTGAGGCTGGACTGAGACTTTAGGAACTTGAGGCTGGACTGAGACTTCAGGAAATTGAGCCTGGACTGAGACTTTCCCGAAAAACTTTTTTGGGATAGCCTTCACCTCTGGATTGCGTGGCGTTGTACAGCTCTCCGTCTTCTCCTTGTTGGGGAAGCCCCAGATGTGTCCCCTGATGGTCAGCGACCAACGTAGCTCTGTGCAGCTCTCCTTTTTTTCCTTCGCTGGGGAGCCCCAGAGGCTCAGCTCACTCTGCTGGCTGCATGGCACTGGGCAGCTCTCCTTCTCCGTTGCTGGGAAGCCCCATTGGCTCGGCTTACGCTGCTGTCTGTATGGCGCGGCATATCTCTCCTATCTCTCCTCCTCCAACTTAAGTAGGTGGTCCCAGAGGTTCATGGCGACCTGCTGCTTCCGTGCTTTGGCTCGTGATTCTGTTATGACACATAGACTGGAGGCGGATGCAGGTGCAGGTCACAGTTTTTATTAAACTTCAATACAATGCGGTCTTCACATAAACATAAACAGGCAACGGGATAACTCACTCGTCCTTAACATAGACGTCTGTGTTATAAATTGAATCTGTTAACCTTTAAAACTGGTTTATTAGCTATGATCGCACACTGATCTGTACTTTGATGGTTAAATATGAACTCATCATGTCTTCATGTCTTAATTACATGTTCATACTTAATTACACAAACATGAAACATGATTAAGTCTGTAACAAATCCCTTCCTTGGTACATCCTGCACGTCATCTTACACCTGATTAATTCGAAATCCACCTTCACCTTATCAACTTCTCCAACCCAACCACAATAAAGTTCTCGGGTATTACATCTGTACGCTTGTCAGATCGGTGGAGGAGGACACAGGCGCGGGAGAAGGTGCGTGAGGGCAGAGACAGTTCAGGGTAGCGAGGCGTAAGCGTTACAGAGGGGAATCCAAAGACGTAGTCCGAAACAGGCAGAGAGTCGAGATAAACCAGATGAAGATTCGCAATGCAGGTAATCCAAAGATGTAGTCCGAAACAGGCAGAGAGTCGAGATAAACCAGGTAATCGTGTGTAACATAGAAGGCTTGGTATAGCGGCTAACAAATGTTAAGGAGCGTATACTTCGCAACGTGAAATCGGAGTGTGGCTTCTTAAATACTCGCGGAATCAGACAGCTGGTTTCAGGTGTTGTGAATTAGAACTCTGGTGAACTTCGCACGCACGTGCAGCGTTGGGTTCCTGGGAACTGAAGTTCGGGTCGGGTCGGGCAGTGCGCATGCATGCTTGTGTTGGTTGTTGGGAATTGGAGTCCCGGTCAGGCTGAGCTCTGACAACGCTTTTCTCTGAAGGTAAGACGTGTTGTGGTTAAATATATATATAAATTACACACGAGGGAGACCTAGTATGAGTAATACGTAATTTTATTGAAAATCAGCAGTGAAATGCGCGATCTGGTGGAGAGTGTTCAGATCCGGGTCCACCCCTTCACATAGAGGAAATAGGGAAAAATGGCAGCCACCTAGACACACAGAAGCGGTATTAGGCGGATATATATATTATATATATATATGTATATGTAGATTTTATATATATATATATATATATATATATTTAGTTTTTTTTGTTTTTTGCCCCACACTCGGATTTATTAGTCACAGAGAAATAATAAGAGATTAGAATAAAAACAGCACATAGATAACACACAAGACAGACGTGCAGACATGGCACACACACACACCCCCCTACACCCTCTCAAACAAAAAAACACACAAAACACACAAACAACAACAAAAAAAACATAAAATTAAAATAATAAGTTATTAAAATATTAATATTAATAATTAATAATATAAATAAAAAACAACAAATAACCAAAACCATAAACAAAAAAAAAAAAAAATATTAAATATAGCGCAAATATAAAAGTAAATTATAATCCAGAAATACAGAAAGATGTAAAGAAGCTTACTCATAATTCAGATTCTTGTCTCACAAGGAAGGCACAGGCGTAGTGTAGACAAGGGCCTTAAATTTTTAAGAGAGAACCGTCTGAGAGAACCGTCCGTGAGGAGACATTTATAAGAATGGTTGAATTACATGGCACCTGCGCAGTGAGATCAAGGTCGTTGCTCTGAATTGTTTTGTCTATATCAAGTTTTGAAACCTAATGGTATTATTTTTCTCAGACTTCTTTTACATAATTGTGAATTTTGTCCGACATTCTTTTACCTAATTGTGAATTTAAATGCACTCTGTTTACCCCTATTGGTATTGATATCATAGAGTTTCTAAAATTTATTACAAATGTATTACTAATCTAAAATGAATTACTATGTAAACTCAGTATATATACTGGAGCTTAAGCTCCAGGTGTTGGGATCACTTCTGAGAATTCTCATTGGTGTGGATCTCGGTTGGTGGAAATAAAGTCTGGACCCTTACTTCTTCTCACTCACGGCTGATGTGTCTTTTCTATATTCAACTTGGTTTACAGATGTGAGTATTGGCTTCTATGTTGAATTTAAATTGTCTCTGAGTAATAGGTTAAATTTGGGCCTTCATAATGGTTTGAGACAGAGTGTTTCATTCCTTATTTAAACCCTAGTTTGATTTTCAGTGCAGGGTTTTGAAATCTGAAGTTATTTGAATTTCAGTAGATGTGGATAAATGTATTAATTCATAGACTGTTGGATTTATGGTTTTCAATCTCTTTCTTTTTGTTTTTTGTAACCGGATTTATTTTCGTCACATTCCAGCTCTGAGACTGAGGAGTTATCATTGCACCCATGACTGTGAAACTAACTCAAACATTATGAACTGCTCACACGCATGTCCTGTCAACTACATCGTGTCATATGAGAGTAAGAAAGCCAATTCGGTATGAAATAAATTTGGTGAGACGCTCTCTGAAATACATTTCTCTACTAAACAATTTCTTGTGTTCTTTAGATGCCATGAAGAGTGAATATGGCTCTAAGTCATGCACTGATAGTGGGGTATGTGTTAACTATAGCATGAACCTGTTTTAACAAAGTGGCCATTAGCCAAGAATGCTGCAATTCTGATCTCTGCAATAGTGGACCTTTTCCAGGTAGAACCTGAGATTTCTACACATTTTTACACATTCACATTCTGTAATATTATTTCAACCTGCAACAATACAAAATAAGACCGAACATTTAGAATTTTCAATCAGGATGTTAATTTATTTATTTGTACTTCTTTACCTGTTAATCTGTAGACCTGCATCCCAATGGGAAAAAGTGTTACTTCTGTGTTGGAGACAACTGCTTAGGAAATCTGCAGTGTGAGGGACTTGAAGATCACTGCATCACTTATATAGGTAAAATTGTTTACAGCAAAGGGGGAACTAAATCTGAAATTGGATTTTCAACAAACACAAGGTCAGGTGTTCCTAAACCTTTGGTCACATACACATGAAGTATATACTCAATATTGGCCTCAAACAGCATCTAAATGAGACCAAACTACATCAATCATGTCTAACTAAGACATACATGTGTTTTACATAAATCTCAGCCAAAGAACCAACCGTGCCCAACTGTCTGAATACCAATGTGTGCAACATCACTATTAAACCCTCACTAGAGGTGCGTTCTTATGTCATCGCTGAACATGACCCTGCGTTACCAGATTTTTATAAACTGAGAATTGAATTGAAAATTATTCCACATTATTTCTTTCAGATGCTCTCACTGGCCACGAGCTCAATTTGAAAGGATGTGCAAGTAAAATCCTGTGTGATTTTGCTCCATTTGGCCTGGTTTTAACCAGAATGAATATCACCAACGGACAGGTAACTTGGAAGTGCTGTAAGGGGAACCTCTGTAACAGTGCTGCGAGTGCTTCACTGAGTTTCTTCCACATGTTGCTGTTCCTGCGTTCCTCTTTCCTCCTCTACTGAGCTTGAGGTCAAGTCAGATCTCTCAGTCTACATTTCTGTCCTCTCTAGCTGTTAAATTTAATGATAACACTAATTATTATATTAAAATCAACACGGATAATACACTGGCGTCCCAACCAGGATTTATTCTCGCGTCACACACAAAGTTCCTGGGACGTACTCCAGATCCACCGTGACCCTTACATCTGTAAAGCGCTTAGTGAAATTGAAAAGTTTCACTGCAATCTTGTGGACATACATTGACCTTACCTTATCATTCATCTGTCACACAAACGTTTTCCACCATCTACAGTAACTTATAAGAGAATCATTTATTTTGTCTGAACTGCAAGAGATGTTGAGCTGTTACAACAGATATTGCTGTCAGTGTAAATCATGGTATGGTGTAATGGCGATTAAAAATAAATCTGCAAATGCATGAGTGAGTGTTTCCATGTTCATGTTTCGCATGTAGGAGGTGTGGTTTTGCGATTTTTTTTCCGTGCATTCTGAACATATTATGCCCAGTTTTAGGACATAACGTTTTGAAATGTTTATGTTTTTCACATGTGGTCGCATCCAGTAATCATATAATACTAACACTGTTTTAACCACACACCAAAAACATGATTGTATTCAAACACTACTGGCTGTTGTGAAAATCAGTCAAACTTTAATTTCCAGTTTCAAAAAGGAAATACATTGACATACCAAATCAAATCATAGCTCTTGAGCTGTTTCATAAAGATTTTCAAATGCTCTTGAACCTCTTTCAAAGAACGAGACTGTGTCTGAGTTCCCAACACTAACGATACGTCTGTGTGAGAGCTGTTTGTGGAGGGGCCCTTGCGGTTATCTTCATTATTCTATACAGTAAAAAATGTACTGCACAGTAATTTACTGGAAACCTGGGATGGCAACAGCTGTAAAACATTAAAGTACCACAATGTCATACATAATATAAAATAACACATAACGTGGTACACTAGCTCGATGCAGGATACAACTACTTCAAGATACTACTAGCTTCAGGATCCAATCAAAGCAATTTGGTGGTGCTGGGATTTGAACACACAGCATTCTCATGTGTCTCGAAACCACAGAGGCACTAATTCATTACAGTACTGGAAGTGCAACCTGCTTCATCTTCACAGCTTCACACTTCTACCTGCACTCCACCAGCAATGATGAGGTCACTAGTGTTCATCTGCATGGTTTTACCCAAAGGTAAGGAGAAAGAGAAAGAGAGATACTTATAAAGTGGTATGAAATAGAAGGTGTCCCAAAAGTCTCCATACATTACAGAAAGTAACACTTTTTTTATCTTTCAAAACATCCTGTACATGATTGCCATCTCTTTATAAAAACACACGGAGTCATCTCTCTGACTCATGATGAACTTGTATGAACACATCTGGTGTTATGCATGTATTTACACGTCCATTGCGATCCTGTGACAGCTTCCTGAATAGGCTCTCGCCAATTCCTGTGAAATGACTTCAATTCCCTGCAAGTATATTGCACAATCCTGAGTTTGTTATTAACTGCACCATCTACAAGATTTCAAGTGTGCCAAAGAAAAGAATGTGATTCATTACATTTTCAGTGTGGTATGACAAGGGTATTAAACAAGTTAGAAATTTGTATTCTGATGGTGTGTTTGATAGCTTTGCCAATTTGGCATCCACTTACGATCTCCCCTTGAAACATTTCTTTCGGTACTTTCAAATACGGAATTTCGTTTCTAGATGTTTTCCTGATTTCCCCAGAACAGGCTGGGAAGACCTGTTTTCAAATAACCCGCATCAGAGAGGAATGATTTCTAAGATTTATGATTTTATTTTGACGCAAGGTAGTGGGTCGAGTAATAAAATTAGGAATGCGTGGGAAACGGAATTAGGAGTACAAATAAGTGAGGAGTGTTGGGAACATGCTATAGGGAGGGTACAGACTACCACTTCTTATGCTCGTCTTGGACTTATACAGTTCAAAGTTTTAAATAGAGTCCATCTGTCCAAGTCGAGATTGTCTGTGATGTATCCGGATGTTGAGGACAAGTGTGATAAATGCCATGGCTCTCCCTGTCATCTTGGCCATATGTTTTTCTTCTGCTCTGAACTCCATGGTTTTTGGTCTGGCTTTTTTACCATCATGTCCACTAATCTCAGGTTCTACCTGGAAAAGGTCCACTATTGCAAAGATCAGAATTGCAGCACATAATACTGTGGCAAGAGACAAAACCAGGAGAAAGTGCAGACAAGGACTATAAATACACATGAGTGCTCATTAACAAAACGTGAATCAGGTGCATGTGGTGGCGCATGTGGTCATGTGGTGTAGTGCAGTGGCTGATGGGAAATGGAGTCCAGATTTTCCGGATACGTGACAGGTAAAGAATGTCTGACAAAATTCATAATTATGTCAAAGAAGTATGAGAAAAATAATACCATTAGGTTTCAAAACTTGATATAGACAAAACAATTCAGAGCAACGACCTTGATTTCACTCGCGGCAGGTGCCATGAAATTCAACCATTCTTATAAATGTCTCCTCGACGGTTCTCTCAGACGGTTCTCTAGTATTTAAGGCCCTTGTCTACACTACGCCTGACCCTTCCTTGTGAGACAAGAATCTGAATTATGAGTAAGCTTCTTTTATAGCTTTCTGTATTTCTGGATTATAATTTACTTTCATATTTGCTCTATATTTAATATTTCTATTTTTATATGGTTATGCTGCTTGAAAGTGGTTTATTGTACTCCTACTTCATAATATCATTATATTATCCTTCTAATATCTTACTACTCCAAGTTATAATTGTTATGTGTGGCTATGCGGCATTTTCGGTGTGTGTGTGTGTGAGAGAGAGAGGAGAGTGTGTGTGTGTGTTGGCCATGTCTGCACGTCTGTCCTTGACTGTGTGTGTTATCTATGTGTGTGTGTGTTTCACTAAATCTCTTATATTTCTCTGTGACTAATAAATCCTAGTGTGTTGATCCCAAAATGCCAATCCTGTTCATCAATATATATATATATATATATATATATATATATATATATATATATATATATATCCGCCTAATACCGCTTCTGTGTGTCTAGGTGGCTGCCATTTTTCCTATTTCCTCTATGTGGAGGCGGTGGACCCGGATCTGAACACTCTCCACCAGATCGCGCATTTCACTGCTGATTTTCAAAAAATTACATATTACTCATACTAGGTCTCCCTGTGTGTAATTTATATATATATTTAACCACAACACTTTTACCTTCAGAGAAAAGCGTTGTCAGAGCTCAGCCCGACCGGGACTCCATTTCCCAACAACCAACACGAAGCGCCGTATGCGCACTGCCCGACCGACCGAACCTCAGTTCCCAGGAACCCACATGCA
This sequence comes from Ameiurus melas, assembly GCA_012411365.1. Lineage (NCBI taxonomy): Eukaryota > Metazoa > Chordata > Actinopteri > Siluriformes > Ictaluridae > Ameiurus > Ameiurus melas. Next base: position 20,079,661 of record CM022768.1, on the reverse strand, counting down.
GCGCGCGGCGCAAGTTCACTGCAAGTTCTAATTCACAACACCTGAAACCAGCTGTCTGATTCCGCGAGTATTTAAGCAAGCCACACCGATTTCTCGCTACGAAGTATATGCTCCTTAACATTTGTTAGCCGCTATACCAAGCCTTCTATGTTACACACGATTACCTGGTTTATCTCGACTCTCTGCCTGTCTCGACTATCGCCTTTGGATTACCTGGACTGCGAATCTTCATCTGGTTTATCTCGACTCTCTGCCTGTTTCGGACTACGTCTTTGGATTCCCCCTCTGCTTAACGCCCCGCTACCCTGAACTGTCTCTGCCCTCACGCACCTGCTCCTGCGCCTGTGTCCTCCTCCACCGATCTGACAGAATACTTTGCCTGACTGATGGACGCAGCGGGAAATCCTCGCGTGACACGAGCCCTCGAGGGACACGCTGAGTTGCGTGCACAGGTCGTTAGCCTCACGCTCACTCCCGCTCAAGCCGCGGCTCCGCAACCTCGCTTACCTCCCATACCGCAACCGGAAAAATACAATGGGGATCCCGCACGCTGCCGCGGATTTCTATTCCAGTGCTCCTTATACTTTTCTGCTTACCTGGAAATGTCAGACACTCATAAGGTGATTGATTTCATGGAATTCCTCATGGGGAGAGCTCAGCTCTGGGCCACCGCCGAATGGGAGGCCAATAACGGCACCACCTATGACCAGCTTGTCACCCGCTTTCGCACTGTGTTTGATTACTGCCCTGATAAGCGAGAGACTGGAGAGGAACTATTGACCATACAGCAAGGGTCACGCAGTGTGGGGAGTATGCACTAGATTTTCGCACAGTGGCTGCCCGCAGTGGATGGAACGACACAGCTCTAAAAGCGATGTTTCGTAGAGGCCTGAGTGCTGACGTCACTCGGGAGCTCGCATGTTGCGATGACACCGCATCCTTGGATGAGCTCATCACCCTGGCTAATTGCCTGGATCGTCGCCTGGACCGAGGGAGGCAGACCGACCCACCTCGGAACCTTCGGAAGAACCCATGCAACTGGGGCAAACCTATCTCTCTCCCCAGGAACGGGAACGTCGCCTCCGAGATCGACTCTGCTTATATTGTGAAGAGAAGGGACACTTTATCCCCAAATGTCCAAGAAAGCCCAGAGGGGAGCGCTCCAACCTCGAAACTACCCCTGGGAAGGTGAGTCCAGCCCCCACATCATCGATAAGAACCTCTTGTGGGTCATTTGTGATACGCGTGGTACTCGAACATTCCTCTGGTTCTTGTGTTTTAGAAGCTCTAATCGACTCAGGAGCAGCAGGTAATTTTCTTGATCAGGAGGAAGCACTTCGTCGTAACATCCCCGTACGGAATCTCATTCGTCCTCGTCATGTCCAAGCCATCGACGGAGCACCTATTGGAGATGGTCTAATCACCAAGGTCACGGAAAATCTCCTCATGCGTGCTAGTGTCTTGCATCAAGAATATATCTCTTTTTACGTCATTCAGAAAGCCCGATATCCCCTGGTCCTCGGATACCCTTGGCTAGCTCTGCACAATCCTCATATCACATGGGATGAAAGGGACATCACCGATGGTCCCCTAATGTTTTCAGCACTGCCTTCCCTGCCCCACGATCAGCCTTTCCTCCACCGCTGTAGAAAGTCCAGGTAGCCCAGTTCATCTCACAATTCCCAGCGCAAACACAGATCTGACTACCCCCACATAGGAGTTACGATTGCGCCATTGATCTACTGCCCGGAGCGCCCCGCCTAAGGGGCGGGTGTACCCTCTGTCCATCCCTGAACAACAGGCTATGAAGGACTACATTCACAAAGCCCTTCAGCAGGGGTACGTCTGACCCTCTACCTCACCTGTATCCGCTGGGTTTTTCTTCGTGGAAAAGCGGGGATGCGGCCTACAGTACGCGTGCATTGACTATACCGGATCTGAACCGCTGTTGTTGCGCGCTATCGATACCCTCCCTCTGGTACCATCCGCCCTGGAGCAGTTACGGGCCGCCAAGATATTTACAAAGCTGGATCTACGTAGTGCGTACAATTTAATTCGTATTTGTGAGGGAGACGAATGGAAAACGTCGGGGTTACACATGTAACCCTGTTCCCTGAGAAGGGAACGAGACGTTGCATTTAGCAGTATGGGAACGCCTTGTGCGTGACCGGTATCTGAAGCTTGTGTAAAATCAAACCTCTACTTATAGGCCTGCCATGATCGGGTGACGTGGCAATTAAGCGCGTCGCATGATATATATATGGCACCTGTGAACCACGCCGCCAGCCTCTATTATCTGGAAGCGAAGACGCAATTCACAGGCCAGCCCCGGTATGACAGTGCTATACAACCGTCTCGTTCCTTCTCAGGGAACAGGGTTACATGCGTAACCCCGCAGCCCCTTTCAAAGGGAACCGACGTTGCATTTAGCAGTATGGGAACGGGAATACCCACCTCAGTCATACCCGAGGGTATGGCTCTGTTAAAAATATCCAAACCCGAGGGTCAGTGCAGGACACTCAAGCCTGGGGAGGGATGAATATCCAGGCTGTAATAACAAATGACCGTGGGAGGCATAGACCACCCTGCAGCCGCACACACATCCTGCAAGGAAACCCCTTTGGACAAAGCCTTCAACAATCCCAGTAGAGATGCACTGCTTTGACACAGCATCACTTTTCCTGTCGCTGCCAAAGCAGACTAGTAGCTGCTCTGACCTTACGCCACTGGCCGGAGCGGTGGACGTAGGTACAGAGAGCGCTTACTGGACACAGTGGGTGCATCCTCTTGTTCTGGTCAGAGGACAGAGGAGGGGAGAAAGCCTGCAACATGACAGGGTGGCAGCCAATGTTGGCACTTTAGGAATATAATCCGGCCTAGGATACAGGAAGGACTTGGCTTATCTAGGGGTAAAGTCAAAGCAGGAGGGGCAATGGGGAGAGCTTGTAGACCTCCCACTCGCTTGAGAGATGTCAGGGCCTGTAAAAGAGCTACCTTTAGAGTCAGAAGCTTCTCAGAGGCTGACTCTAAGGGCTCAAATAGGGTCCCTGACAGACCTTCCAAGACCACAGCAGGGTCCCAGGAAGGTATGCATGGCCTGCAGATGGGCCTCAGCCGTCTGACACCAATCATGAACCTCGGTTAGAGGACGTTATCCCAGAGGCTCCATCGACAGGGGCAGGGCTGGCAAACGGCGGCCACGTAACCCCAATAGTAGAAGGAGCCAACCTGCTGAGAAACGTTCTTGTCAGAATTCCAGGACTGTAGCGATTGCGCAGTTCACTGGGTGTAGCTGACGTTCCTCACACCACTAGACAAAAAGGCGCCACTTGAGCGCATACAATTTCCTTGTAGATGTTGCTCTAGCGTTTAACATGGTCTCTACCACCTCAGTCGTGCGACCAGAATCTATGAGCTGGTGCCCCTCAGGGGCCAGACCCACAGCTTCCTTAGTTCTTGCCAAGGATGATAAATCAACGCTGCGGCTTTTGAGACGGTAGGTCAACCATAAGGGCTCAAATGGGGCACCTGACAGACCTTCCAGGACCACAGGAGGTCCCAGGAAGGTATGCGCAGCCTGCAAATGGGCCGCAGTCGTCTGACACCACGCATGAACCTTAAAGTTAGAGGATGTTGCCCCACGGAGGCTCCATCAACAGGGCCATGGCTGGCCGAAACAGCGGCCCAGTAATCCTGATTGTAGAAGGAGCCCAGCCCGCTGAGAAACGTTTTGTAAGAACTCCAGGACTGTAGCAATTGCGCAGTTCTCTGGGTCTAGGTGACGTTCCTCATGCCACAAGACAAAAAGCTGACACTTGCGTGCATACGCTTTCCTTGTGGATGGTGCTCTAGCTTTGAACATGGTTTCAACAATCTCAGTTGTGAGACCCGAATTTATGAGCTGGTGCCCCTCAGGGGCCAGACCCACGGTTGCCGAGTTCTGGCCAAGCGTGATAGATCAGCCTCCGGTTGAGACAGTAGATCTGATCTAGGGCTCGGCGGGGCAGCCAACAGACCTCCAGGGCAATAGAAGGTCCCAGGAATGCAGGTCCCCTGCAGATGGGCCTCAGCCATCTGAGACCACGCATGAACCTCGGGTTAGAGGATGTTGCCACATAGAGCTCTCTCTCAACAGGGCGTGGCTGGCGAAATGGCGGCCACATAACCCTGATTGTAGAAGGAGCTCACCCCGCTGAGAAATGTTATTGTAGGAGCTCGAGGACTGTAGCTATTGGGACAGTTACTGGGTCCACAGTGAATCCTTGCAGACGGAATCTCCCCCAAGGAGTGCCATCTCACAGAGATATTATCTCTCAGAACCATGTTCGAGCTGCCAAAGGGCGCTATTAGCAGGCTATCTTGGCAAACTCTAGCTAGAGCTAGTGGGAGCAGCGGTGGGAGGGCAGCATACAGATGTGACCTCAGCCACATGTGTGATTCCACCCTAGGCTCCCAAGATACAGCTTTATCTAGCTCAGTGTTGATAGGATTGACACTACACCTGTTGGGGATAGAAACGCCCTCATCGTAGTAGAATCTTATAACCCCTAGAAAAGTTGTCCACTGCACCGGGAAAACCAACTTTTCTGAGATTCAACCTGCGCCCCCAGTTATAACACGTGGAGAAGAACAACATCTCAATGTTGAACCGCCAGCCCCTGGATCGTGCTAAAATTAACCAGTCGTCCAGGTAGCTTGGTACATAGATGCCCCTGGAGTCCCAATGGAGCCAGAGTGACATCCATGCACTTTGTGAAGGTGCGAGGGATAAAGCTAGCAATATTCCTATGCAGAAACATGCACCTTTTAGATCCATCGCCACAAACCAGTTCTCGAACTGAATCCGTGGCACGATAAGTTTGAACATCAGCCTCGGAACCTGTATGTCCAAAGAGTGCGGTTCAGATGATGCAGATCTAAAATTGGCCGCATATTCCCACCTTTTTGCGGAACAGGAAATAAAGGCTGTAAACCTCCCTCCCTGAGGGAACGGGGTACATGTTTCAGGACCCCATTGTTCAAAAAGGGAGCTTACTTCCTGGCGCTTAACGCGGGCTTTGGTCTGTGCTGACTTCTGTGGTGAGCACACCTGTGAACGGGGGGGTCGAGCTATAACTGGACCCGTAACCCTTTCTATGGTAGACAGAACCCATGGAGACACATTTGGCCGTAGCTTGCATGCTGCCCGATGGTCTTCTAGTGACGTTAGCTATTCCACATTCTCTTGGAGAGAAGCATCAGATTTCCGTTGCCCTGTGACAGCTTGCTGACCAGGGAACATGAAAACTTGGGGAGACCTCTGGTAGGGGAGGCCCTACAGTAGCACTTGGGGCTACCTGCCCTAACAACCTCATGTCCCCGGATACATCCCTCCACAGCCCCTCAGGACCGCTCGTCTTTGTCTGCTTGGCCTTTATCACCATTCTCAGATTAGGCCCAACAGCAGACCGCGACTGTGGCCGCCCGGTTCCCCTGGCTGTCTGCGGGGGTTGGCGGGCTGCCATACTTGCCTTCTGGGTTTCCCCCATACTAGTGCTGGCCCAGGCTCCACTCATGGACACCCGGATGAGCTTGAGACAACTTTTTTTTTTGCCATAAGTCGAGCTCACTCAGCAGGTCTGCTTGGTAGGCAACCCTGTCATTGTCTGCAGTGACCCACAAGCAAGACTACTACTGCATAGGCTTGCCCACCAATGCCACCTTGGATGCAAGCCGGCCCCTGTAATTACCTGCCATCGGTGGAGAGAGGTAGCTAGCAAACACCTCCTCCACCTCGGGCATAGCTAAATAGCCATGCCATTCATTTCCACAATGGCCAAATAATCCAACATCGTGGAGTTATGACTATGGCTTAAGCATGGTTTTCCCCCAGAAGTGAGAAGTGAGAAGAAGAGCGCGAGTTGAGCTGCTTAATGTAGCGTTACCATGCGCAGCCTCTCGAGGTTGCCATTGCATAATACACCACTAACACTTCACCCAGAAAGTGTGCACTTTTCCCCCCGTGATGAAACGGGAGCACGTTACACACATCTTTAACTCTTTCTCGCTCATTACTTACTTCTCCTTTTCTTTAAAAAGGGATAGAAAAGTTAAGAGATTTTGAGAAAATATCGAGTAGAAATGAAGCGTTTTTGTCAAACAAACAACAGACATGCAGTCTCGCTGAAGATAATAAGGCTGGCGGCGTGGTTCACAGGTGCCATATATATATCATGCGACGCGCTTAATTGGCATGTCACCTGATCATGGCAGGCCTATAGGTAGAGGCATGAGTCTCCATACATTTTTAAGTGCACGTTTGCACTTAAAAATGTTTTGTATGGCCTACAGTGCATGCTTTACTGTACAGAATTAGGCCTCGCTGTGAACGCTAAGATAAAAAGAAAAGGCATCACATTCTTTAATTTGGCACACTTGAATTCTTGTAGGTGGTACAGTTGTGCAATATACTTGCAGGGAATTGAAGTTATTTCACAGAATTAGGCAGGGTCGCTGTGGTGACGTTTAAAAGAAATGACGGTAGGATGTTTTTTGTGATTCTGCTCTCCCTTTACACCGATTCGAAAAACTATTTTAACACAGAGAAAAGCTGAAATCAAACAAAGTGTTACATCTAAACACAAAAAATATGTAAAAATGTGATGTTTTGGGCTAAAATTAAAAATAGACTTTTTCAACCATTATATATTTTTCTTTGTTAAATAACAGCATGCACTTAAAAACAATCATATTCATTGAAGTGCCAACGTAAACCCTCTTACTATAGAAATGAATCTGTTAACCTTTAAAACTGGTTTATTAGCTATGATCGCACACTGATCTGTACTTTGAAGGTTAAATATGAATTCATCATGTCTTCATGTCTTAATAACATGTTCATACTTAATTACACAAACATGAAACTAGATAAACAAAGCAAGGGTATTGTCTATGAAACACCTATTTTGTCTATGTTGTCTATTTTGTCTATGAAACAATGACTATGAATGGAATGATTAAGTCTGTAACAAATCCCTTCCTTGGTACATCCTGCACGTCTTCTTTCACCTGATTAATTGAAATCCACCTTCACCTTAGTTCCTGGCTATTATACTGCTGCTCATCTGTACGCTTTTTCTCTGAAGGTAAGATATCTCCCATTTTATGAGCATAGTTTGAAACAGAATTTGTTGAAACATCCAAAACTCTGGGATGTCTCGAAGCACCCCCGAGCGGTTTTATTAAACCGACTTTACTTTGTTTGCTAGTCCAGCTCATGCTCCACACGGGAGCAAACCAATTATAAACAACAGTACAAAGGTCTGCAGCTTACGTTTACTCATCTGTTTGTTTGCCAAAATGGCAGCACGACTAACAAGGCCTAAACGATTCAACATACGTGGAATCGGGCGTGGGTTTTACACAAAGTACAAAAAAACGTAAAGACAAGATCGTACATTGCAAAAACACGCTTAAATTTGTTTCTCTCCTCCAAGAAAGCACTCGAGAAAGAGTGTCGTGAAATCCCGACATCACAGTGAGTGCATGTGAACAACACTGCAGCCAGAAAAAGCAGTGAAGTAAACAAATGTGTGGGGAAAGGGAATCATTATGAAAAAATAATGAAACACTGGCAGGACGTCATGATATCTTCAAAAAATTGTTGTTACAACTTACTGAGTTGGAAATGTTTTCCTGATGCTGCAATTCCTCACATAGGATGCCATGAAAAGTGCAATAGAAAACAGAACCATGAAACACAAATCGAAATGTACTTTATTGAAATTTGTTATTATTGTGGGGGTTTTTTCTGTCAGGCTATCATTACTCGAAGAGCTACAGTATCTTTACATGAATGCAGAGTTATTCTGGTTGCTCTGTTACCTCAGTATCATATGAAATAGTCTTACAAACAAATATGGAAATAAGTGTCATGAAACACTGACTTCAATCGAAACTGGCTTGATGTTTTCGATCTATCATTCATGTTACCAACAGTAAATCAATCCAGAGATTCTGTTACGACAATCCAACAGTGCTGTGGTATAACAAAAAGCTGACCTATAAAACAAAAACAACATACGTTGATATCTTTTATTTTTTGAAGAATGGAGGGCTGTTTTTTTCCCCATCTTTATACAAATGGCCATTTGTTTTCAGTTCTCTCTTTGCCATTCAGTGCTGTTGCTGGTGTGTCAGTACAGTGTTTGTCTGTCAGGATCTGACAGTGCAAATGCACACAGATAAACTGTCCAAACCAGAATGTGTCAGTATAACAAGCAAGTTATACAAGTTCGTTTCTAATGAACGAACGGTAGATCTGTGGGAAGAAAGCTTCGACAATGAGAGAGATAAGAAGAGGGCGGACTGGTTCTTGCTGATAGGCAGGTGTGGCGCGGAGTCAAAGATGCTACCCTCTCTCTGCTGAATAAGGACACAAAGCACTTAGATTTAGAAAAATTCCAATGTTAGGATTTTATTAATTGACTTCTCCTCTGCTTTTATACACAGCGTGTATAAATACATTTTTGAGACGTTTGAGGGCCTAACATGTCACCAAACTCTGCTTTTGTGGATTAAAAGTTTTCTACAGGACCACCCACAACATGTGTTGGTAAACGGATGCAGGTCAGAGAATGTGGTTTGGCACATCTAGTTGAGCAAAACCAAGGAAATGTGCTGAGATGCTGACAAGGCACACACACTTTTTAAGCCTTTGTTACTTAACAGAGATGATATCGAGCAGGTGGTATCCTTTAAATATCTTGGAACAGTGATTGCCTCCAATTTTACCTTCGATAAACACTTAGAGAGTATTTTTAAAAAGGCTTACCAGCGCTTTTATTACGTTTATTGAGAAAATGTAGATGCTTTAATTCAAAAAGGACATTTTAGGAGTCACTGATCAAATCTGTACTCACTTTTAACATTGTATCTCGGTTTAAACCTTTCACTGTGAAAAACAAGAACAAACCATCAAGAGTTATAAAGCTAGCTTGTAAAAAATATTGGAAAGCAACACCGATCTTTACATGTATTGTGGCAGTCAAAAAGAAAGCTTACACTATTACATTGGACATTTTCCACCCCCTTCATGATTCGTTTCAGGCACTTCCATCCGGCAGACAATATAAGGTACTGTCACGTCTGGCGAATGGAGGCCGAAGCAATTGCAGATTTTTTAAACATTTATTTTAAACACACGAAATAACGAAACAAAAACACTAGGACAACTGGGCATAACACTGTGGCAAGAAACAAACACGGAGACAGAAGTGACGTGGAGTCTATAACAACGAAAGACCAGGAGAAAGTGCAGACAAGGACTATAAATACACAATGGTGCTAATTAACAAAAACGTGAGTCAGGTGCATGTGGTCAGGTGGTGTAGTGCAGTGGCTGATGGGACTTGAAGTCCCGGTTTCCGGATACGTGACAGATCCCCTTCCAAGGGGCGCTACACCTGGAGCCTAAAATCAAAGGGGCCCCTCCGGGGTCCCGCCCTCCGGGCCAAAAGTCCCCAGCAGAACCAGGAGGCCGAGCAGCTTCCACCATGGCACAAGGAAGCGGGTGGAAGTCCTGGGCAAAGCATGAAAGAGGGGCGGCATCCCCACGGGACAGGGAGAGCGGAGCATGCCTCACCGCGAGGTTCAAGGGGGGGAGCGGTACCTGACGAAGCGCACGGGGGAGCGGGGTCTCCGCGTAGGCTCACGGGGAGCGAGGTTCTCCGCGAGGCTCACGGGGGAGGAGGTTCTCCGCGAGGCTCACGGGGGGCGAGGTTCTCCGCGAGGCTCACGGGGGGAGCGAGGTTCTCCGCGAGGCTCACGGGGGAGCGCAGGTTCTCCGCGAGGCCAGGGAGAGGAGCGAGGTTCTCCGCGAGGCCCAAGGGAGGAACGACGCTCTCGCGGAGCATGAGGGGGGGAACGGAGACCTCCGTGGAGCAGGAAGGGGGAGCGACCCACTGAGCGCAGCGAGGGAAAGGAGCGACGTCTTCAGCGGAACGTGGAGGCAAAGTGACGTCCTCAGCGCAGCAGGATGGCGAGAGACGACCGCAGCCGAGCAGGAAGGCCGAGCCACGCACCTCAGCCGAAGCAGGAAGGCCGAGCGACGTCCACAGCCGAGCAGGAAGGCCGAGCGACGTCCACAGCCGAGCAGGAAGGGCCGAGCGACGCCCACAGCCGAGCAGGAAGGCCGCAGCGACGCCCACAGCCGAGCAGGAAGGCCGAGCGACGTCCACAGCCGAAGCAGGAAGGCCGAGGACGTCCACAGCCGAGCAGGGCTGCTGAGCGGCGTCCACAGCCGAGCAGGGATGCTGAGCGGCGCGCCACAGCCGGGCGGGATGCTGAGCGGCGTCCACAGCTGAACAGGAAGGCTGTGCGACGACCACAGCTGAACAGGAAGGCTGTGCGACGACCTCAGCTGAACAGGACGGCTGTACGACGACCTCAGCTGAACAGGAAGGCTGTGCGACGACCCCAGCTGAACAGGAAGGCTGTGCGACGCACCCCAGCTGAACAGGAAGGCTGGGAGGACCGACCACAGCTGAACAGGAAGGCTGAGGCACCTTAAGGGTAGCTGAACACGCGGGGAATCCCTGAGGTCAGCGAACATAGGCATTCATGAGACCGCCCGGAGCCGGAGCGTCCTCCACAAACATAGCGGGGCGGCGGAGAGACCTCCTGCACAGGACTCACCGGCTGGCCGACTCTGAGGTAGCTGAACAGCCGGGAATCCTTGAGGTCGGCGAACATAGGTGAATTCATGAGTCCGCCCCGAGCCGGAGCGGCCTCACACACATAGCGGGGCGGGCGGAGAGACCTCCTGCACAGGACTCACCGGCTGCGCGACTCTGAGGTAGCTGAACAGCGGGGAATCCTTGAGGTCCGCGAACATAGGAATTCATGAGTCCGCCCGGAGCTGGAGCGCCCTCACACACATAGCGGGCGGGCGGAGAGACCTCCTGCACAGGACTCACCGGCTGCGCGACTCTGAGGTAGCTGAACAGCGGGGAATTCTTGAGGTCCGCGAACATAGGGGAATCCATGAGACCCATCGGGGAGGGCGGGTGGGAGCAAACTGCTGAATCCGAAAAAAATAAAATAAAAAATCTACTGCCTCGTAGTCACGGTCTTTCGTTCTGTCACGTCTGGCGAAGGGAGGCCGAAGCAATTGCAGATTTTTTAAACATTTATTTTAAAAACACGAAATAACGTAAACAAAAACACTAGGACAACTGGGCGATAACACTGTGGCAAGAAACAAACACGGAGACAGAAGTGACGCGGAGTCTATAACAACGTAAGACCAGGAGAAAGTGCAGACAAGGACTATAAATACACAATGGTGCTAATTAACAAACTAGGTAAGGTCATGTGAGGTGCCTGGGGTGTGGGGGGGTGGTGTAGTGCAGCGTGGCGGACTTGAAGTCCCGGGTTTCCGGATACGTGACAGGTACCTCTAGTGAAAATCGCTAAATATACACTGTAAGAAGACTTTGGTTTTCCTGCAACTTAAATTTTAAACAGGATCTTAAGATAAATGTAGCTAATGTAAGACATCTCCGGGCTTACAGAAGACCACACTTCATAGTGTGCAAAATAAATCTGTGCACTACTATTAGGTGACATTGTATTGAGTTGCATGACAACTCTGATGGCATCTGGTTTGGAATCGTAGCTACCCAGCTTGTTGTAAACTCTCCAAACACTTCCCCCACCACCCCATTGCAGCTGCTCCATCCACTGGTCTCTCGTTACTCCTCGTCAATTGAAGTACTTCAATTGGCACATTATTTTAATAAATCATACGTGTGTGGTTTGTGTGTTTTTGTACTGATAGATATATTGATTCTTTTACATTGTGACTCCGTGAGTCACTCTGCCAGATGCCATTAATGTAAATGTAAACGTAAATACATCCATTTGCTGTACATATGATTTGCCTCCAAGAGTCACCATCATGGCAAGAATAAAGGACTTTTATGAAGATGGCAGCAGCAAAGGTAGCTGATGAACTGGGGCATGCTCAAGCCTAAGTTCAGTATCCAAGATTAGGCCTACAATTTCTATCGTTTCCTTTCTTATACTCCTATTCCAGGGTTTCCTGCTCTGTTTATGTATTGTTTTTTTTTTTTTTTTAATATAAGTGTATTTTCTATAATCCTGGTTTCACACCACATCGCACCAGGGGTGTTTTTCCTAGCCTTTATTTATCCTACGATTAATCGTGATTGTACAAGTTTGATCAAATAAAAACCTTTTAATTCTTTATTTATTTTTTGTTTTTTTATGTAATTGTTTATTGGAAATATGTGTAACATTTTATTTTAAGTTCACTTTTAAGGTTTGCATCATATTTTCTAATCGCATGGTGCGTGTATTGTTGTGCAGATGGTAAAAGTTTGACAAAAGTTGTAAAGACTTGTGGCACGAAAGAACTGTGTTTGATTGGGAGTGTAAACCTGGGAGACGTGAAAGTGACCACCAATGTCAAATGCTGCAACATCTAACTCTGGATCTAAACTAAATCTAACTCTGGATGGTCTTTCCATTTCATCATGTGCAGCAGTAAAATACCTTGGTGTGATTATTGAATCCAGTCTTTCATTTGGTGCTCATGTAATATTACTAGGATAACCTTCTTTCATCTCAGAAATATTTCTATGATAAGAAATATAATGTTGCAGAAAAACGATGCAGAAAAATTTGTTCATGCTTTCATCAGCTCTAGGTTGGATTATTGTAATACCTTACTGTCTGTATATATATATATATATAGTGGCGACAGGCCGGTAGCTGGCGCACACGAAACAAAGATTGCAAGGGGAGATTATAAAAGGGTGATATTCCACTTGCAGAAAGAGAGAAGTATCTCCGGGCATGTGCGCGAATCTCTGGTATGTTTTATGCAGTTTTGCCGACGGCTGCATGTCTGCTAATCGCTGTTGTGTATTTTTTCTTGGTTTCAGGTGACGACACCGCCCCCCCCCTTGGCTGTAACTGCCGACGGCTGACCCTCATCACCCGATTCGCCTTCAAAACCCCCCACACACACACACACACACACACAAAACGGCTCACCCATTGACTTGAATAAATTTCCCATACCACTGAAACAGCCTGTGTCTGTGCTCTTCTACCGCTGGCTAAAATCCCTACACTGGTGGAGGATGCGGGCAGAGCACAGACCCACCCATCTAAAAAAAATATTCCCCCAGTTTTCCGATTTTCCCTCTTCTCCTTGGGGGTTGTTCATAAACATGGATCCCACGCTGCAGCACCTTCCAGAGGCCAGTATTCAGCAGCAAATGGTGACACAACAGCTCGCCCACAGCCTACAAGCTGTGACACAAGAACTAGTATCCCTGAGGACAGTGACTCCCGCAGCTGCTACGCCCCTCCCTGATCCTGGTCGTGAGGTTCGATGCCTGCTTCCCCATCTAAACCCCGAAGATGACATCAAGGCCTATCTTGAGACCTTTGAGGGCGTCACCCACCGCGAAGAGTGGGATCGCGATGAGTGGCCACGCATCCTCGGCTTTCCGGGGAGGTGCGCACGGCCTATTACTCCCTTTCTCCGGAGGAAGCAGCTGACTATGGAGATGTAAAGAGGGAGATCCTGGCATGATGTGGGCGAAACCCGCTCCAGGCAGCGGCAGAGTTTTACCGGTGGCACTACAGGACGGGAGCCAAGCCAATTTGTCCAGAGAAAGGGGGCCCGTGTAAAGTTGTACACAGGGATCAAATTAGGCATTGGACTTTTCAGTCATCACCATCACCTTGCACATTTAGACGTAAATCTAAGGAAAAGTGCGGAACAGGAATCAACTGACTCGGAAGATGCTGATGTTCTTGCCACCCCTTTTGTATCTACTTGCACCCACCACAAATATAAACACAGGGTGTAGAGTGGAAGATGAGGATGAACTAGACAGAGGGATTAGGAAGCATGACCTCAAGGTGTCAGCTGATGATTCTGTAGGTCAGTTTGTATGGGGGTCAGTAAATTCAAGTGGATCTGATTCCCAAAGTGAGAATGAAAGCATTCCTTAATCTAGACATTCTCAACGTCGGAACAGAGGTACCTTACCTGTTAGGTATAAGACTGACTATGTCTTGAAGTAATTCTATGCAAACCTGAATGTTTTGGAAGCTTCTTTTAATGTGAATGTATCTCAAGAATTTCCATTTGAATGACTTTAAACTTTGTAATTGTTGTACTGATGATTTCCACTGTGAAGAATGTTTTCCTACCTTTCTCATTTTTTGAGGGAACCATCCATCCCATCCATCCATCTTCAATGCCCCTTATCCTTTTGAGGGTCGCTATGAACCTGGAGCCTATCCCAGGGAGCATCGGGCACAACTCGTTACTTCCTGGACAGGGCGCCAATCCATCGCACGCGCACAATACACCACACTCACACACCCATGCTTCTCTCTTCACCAAAGTGTCCAAAACATACTGCCTGCCTGATGATACAATCACAGAGCGTATCATTACCTCCACTCATTACATCCGCTCATTTCCTCCGCTGTCAGTCCAAGCATGCAACATGCATTATTTTTCTTGCATTCTTAGCAATATATTTCAACACCTCTCTCACTTCAGAAAAGAATGTTGACAAAACATAGTTGTATTTTACTCATAAGAACTAAGTTAATATAACATAAATGAGTGTCAAGTGTCAATATTTAATCACCAGTATTGCTTGTGATAATGGTCACCATGTGTGTGTGTGTGTGTGTGTGTGTGTGTGTGTGTGTGTGTGTGTGTGTGTGTGTGTGTGTGTGTTGCTATTTAACACACTAGAAAGTCCGTAGGGAATCAAATACAAATACATAGTACTTTTAACTCCTAAATTCTAAACATTCTGTTCTGTGGTTTCCCTCTCTCACATTTTTGGTGTTATTAAATTCGAGAGAGAAAGAGAGAGAAAAATGCTGCTGATTATTCTAATATATATATATTTTTTATTAACCTGCAAAACGATTGCAGGCTTGGTTACTAGTTGATCTGAACTGGCTAAATATATATTTTGTATTTGCAGTTCTTACTGGATGAAAAACAGCAACCATTCCCTCAGGTCTCCATAGAAACACCTTTTATAATGCAAGTTACGTTATTAAACACATTATGATAGAAAGATGGCAGGAAATCAAATTCAAATCAAGAACGTTTTCATTTTCCCTGCATTCCACTGATGAGTAAGCAACCAGGGCGAGGTCATGGTACTGTAAAGCAGCAAAAAGCTTGTACAGATGTTTTTGCTTCTGTGACGACACATAGATGGGAGGCGGATGCAGGTGCAGGTCACAGTCTTTATAAAACTTCAACACAATGCGGTCTTCACATAAACAGGCAACGGGACATATAACTCACTCGTCCTTAACATAGACAGCACAACCGCGACGAACGTGTCAACATGCTTTAAACATATGAACAATCACGAGGACCGTGCTCCAAAACTCAGGAGTTTAAATAGCAAAGGTTATTAACTGAAAATACATGCACCTGTGACCACTCTGTGCTAAAGCTCGCGCTAAGCGAGCAAAACAAACAAAGTCCAGTCCATTCAAACGAAGCGCCGCAGTGCCCTCTGTCGGCGGTGGCGTGACAGAACTCCCCTCCAAAGGGGGTTCCGGGCCCCTGTAAAAACTGTCTCTCGTTGCCTTGGAAAGAGAGGCCGCCTCCGTTGGGCAGCAGATGAGCAGGGCAACCCCCTCACTGGGGTTGAAAGGCGGGGCGTCACCCCCAGCTGCAGTGGAACGTGGGGCGCCTTCGCCCGGCACTGGAACCTGGGCGGCCCCCAGCAGGACTGGGGTACAGGGTAGGTAACTTCAAGTGGACAGGACTACGGAGCGACATCCTCGGTAGAGCAGGCGGGCGGAGCAACGTCCTCGGGCGGAGACCTCAGGGACTTGAGGCTGGACTGAGACTTCAGGAACTTGAGGCTGGACTGAGACTTCAGGAACTTGAGGCTGGACTGAGACTTCAGGAAATTGAGCCTGGATTGAGACTTCCTCGCAAAAATTTTTTGGGATAGCCTTCACCTCTGGATTGCGTGGCGTTGTACAGCTCTCCTTCTTCTCCTTGTTGGGGAAGCCCCAGATGTGTCCCCTGATGTTCAGCGGCCAACGTAGCTCTGTGCAGCTCTCCTTCTTTTCCTTTGCTGGGGAGCCCCAGAGGCTCAGCTCGCTCTGCTGGCTGCATGGCACTGGGCAGCTCTCCTTCTTCGTTGCTGGGAAGCCCCAGAGGCTCGGCTTATGCTGCTGTCTGTATGGTGCGGCGTATCTCTCCTATCTCTCCTCCTCCAACTTAAGTAGGTGGTCCCAGAGGTTCATGGCAACATGCTGCTTCCGTGCATTGGCTCGTGATTCTGTTACTACACGTAGACTGGAGGCGGATGCAGGTGCAGGTCACAGTCTTTATTAAACTTCAATGCAATGCGGTCTTCACATAAACATAAACAGGCAACGGGACATATAACTCACTCGTCCTTAACATAGACGTCTGTGTGATAAATTGAATCTGTTAACCTTTAAAACTGGTTTATTAGCTATGATCGCACACTGATTTGTACTTTGATGGTTAAATATGAACTCATCATGTCTTCATGTCTTAATTACATGTTCATACTTAATTACACAAACATGAAACATGATTAAGTCTGTAACAAATCCCTTCCTTGGTACATCCTGCACGTCATCTTACACCTGATTAATTCGAAATCCACCTTCACCTTATCAACTTCTCCAACCCAACCACAATAAAGTTCTCGGGTATTACACTGCTGCTCATCTGTACGCTTGTCAGATCGGTGGAGGAGGACACAGGTGCGGGAGCAGGTGCGTGAGGGCAGAGAGAGTTCAGGGTAGCGAGGCATAAGCATTACAGAGGGGAATCCAAAGACGTAGTCCGAAACAAGCAGAGAGTCGAGATAAACCAGATGAAGATTCGCAATGCAGGTAATCCAAAGACGTAGACCGAAACAGGCAGAGAGTCGAGATAAACCAGGTAATCGTGTGTAATATAGAAGGCTTGGTATAGCGGCTAACAAATGTTAAGGAGCGTATACTTCGCAACGTGAAATCGGAGTGTGGCTTCTTAAATACTCACGGAATCAGACAGCTGTTTTCAGGTGTTGTGAATTAAAACTCTGGTAAACTCCCACGCATGCGCGCTCGTGTGGGTTCCTGGGAACTGAAGTCCGGGTCGGGCCGGGCAGTGCTGTAGGTCAAATTTTGCCTACTTTCTTATTACCAATATAACAATTTAGAAAATATTGAATGTACTTACAATAGCTTTTCATCAGCTGAGACACTCAAAGTCTAAATCACCACACGGAACCAGTGAGTGAGAAAAGATGAAGGTCCAGTTTTATTGATTCCAGTTACCTGAGATCCAAACAGTTTGGGACGTCTCAAAAAGTGATCTAACATGCCTGGGACGGGGCTCCCTTTTTATACAATTCTTCTATGAGCCACCGCCCCTTCTTCTTATCTCATATACCATTATGTCAGAAGTTCCTCTTTTCCCAGGCCCCCTTATGTTTGTGTTCCTGCTTTAATTAGCAACCAATATATCATTCATTGTACACATTTCAACAATCAATATGTTTCAACAGTTACTGTTTTCAGTTTCCCATATGTGCATTTTCTTTTCCTTTCCCATACCGTTATGTTTTTGTTTTACTCATTTTCCCACACCCTTATGATTCTCCTGGGTCTGAGTGGTTTTTTAAAAACCAGTGGTACTTCCCAATCATGTCTCATTCGGTTCTTTCCTCTGGCCGAGGTGGAGTGTTTGTTATTCTTGGTTCTTTCCATTAAAGGGGATTTTTACTTATGGGTAAGTGTTGACTTTATTCTTCTCACGATCTTTATCTCTGTAATTATAGCTCTTCCCTTCTGGGTGATTTATAGTTTTTCCCTTGTGGCTTATGTTACCCTATTGTGTGTTTGTACGCGCACCGTGCTAAGCTGGGATTTCTTTCCTCTGCTATGGAGGGGTTAGAGGGCCTAGATTTAGAATCTCGGTATCAGCTGTCACATCTCTTTGCTGACTTGGCTCTCCTTGTGGATGTTCTCCGCGTTCCTTCTTCTACCTCCACCTCTCCACCCCCTCTCCGTTATCGCCTCAGCCCTGCTGTCACTCTGGTGGATTCTTCTACTCAAACAGACCCTCTGTCATTCACTCCTTCTACTCATACTACTGACGGCTATCTGGCGGACGATGACATGGAGCCGTTCCGATGTGACTCTGGCCCGCACACTCCCTACAACCCCACCAGCCCTGAATATTCTGATGATTCGTCTGGCCCTGGGCATACCCCCTACCGTTACTCCTTCTCTCCTCCTTACACTGCTCCTTCTCCCTCCTATTCTCCTACCAGCCCCCCTTCACCTCAATAAATTGTTGTTTCTCTAAATTTAGCTGTACTGTGTGTTTTTATTATGAATTATCCTGTTTCTGTTTTACTGGTATTATGTTTTTACTTTATTTCAATCCAACATTCCCTCCTATGAGGCTATGAAAAAGCCTCACAACCACCACTAGTTTAGAGGGTATTGCTGTATGAACTGATTTTGGCGCACTCGTTGCCTGTCATTGGTCAACTGCCGAACAGTTATTCTCACAGATCCGTAGTGAGCCCGTTCATAAGCATCATCCTCATCTGATTCACTATCATCACTGGCATGGCCTCGAGCATTCTCTACCTCGACACTGCACATATCAGGGTTGGCCTCTAACAATTGTCGGTGTACTTGGGGTATTCTGTCTAATGTCAAGCGCTGGGGTGCATCATAATAGACGGTTAGCTGTAGCACGGGACGCAACACTCCACTTCGCCGTCGGCCCCTAGTGAGATACACGTATCTGGCCATTTTACTTATCACATAAAATTTTAAATTATTTATAGATTAACTGTTGAAACATGAAAGCTTTAAATCACTCGTAGTTTAACTATTAATTCGTACAATATTTCCCATATAATCACAGGTCGATTGGCATGTCATATAAGCATTGATTATGGGTTACAGACTGAATAAGACATAAGAAGACTTTTTAATCCCTATCTTTCTCGACCAGGCGTATAAAGCCTTCGGTCTTGTATTTGTCGGGCCGTTTCGTCCTTTATCAACATAGGTACACCTCAGTCCTGTCTTGTATTCAGGGGTGGGTGAAAAAACCTTGCTCGTAGGAAAAATTCCCACCCTGCCAGCCTCTTGCTCGACAGCGTCTTTCGTGTCTCGCCTGAATACAGTGAGGGGTCAAACTGACATGGAGCTCAGTTTTTGATCGCTTCGTAACGTCCGGGATGCAGCGTTGGCTGTCTTCAATCCAGGTACTTTACGCACCGTAGAGGGTCGCCCTTGGGGAGAGGTTTGGCTAGCACTTACACCCAGGGCATGGCTCATCACTTCTTCTTCATACTGATTAGGATAGAGACAAACACATCTATTGGTAAACACAGAAAGTAAAAAAGAAAAAGAAGACTGCGTAGTGTGGATACTTTATGGAGTGTGGCGAAGGCCGATCGCTTGACTTCTTTATGTTTTTTCATTTTATTGGGTATGTGTGTATAAACACAGCTTTTCTTAGTCGAGTCCCCTGTTGTGTCCATTGTCGTATAGTGAGAATAATACTCCCCCTTTCACTTGGATCCGCCTCATTCAACCCTAGTCCCTCGTTAGTGGTTTCTAAGTTTATAACTGCTTGTCCTGGGTTGTGATGTAACAGATCTAAGGCCACTTGGGGTTCATGCTGGATTCGACCACTGGAGCTGTGCAGTTGGAAGGTACAGGGGAGGTTTAAAACTGAACGTAGTACGGCGGTATCTGGTTGTCCAGGGCTCAGATACCAGTAACTGGCCATGGCTGAAATTCTAATTGTACCTCTGCTTTCTCGGATAAGTCCTTGTTGACTACTACCTTGTGAGCAGAGGTGTGGTTTGTTTTCCGGGTTCAGCTAGCGGTAGGATGTTCCAGTGATCCTGGACTGTTTACAGGGCGTGCTCTGCCTCTTGTAAAAGGGGTTCCGGGGTGTCTTTGGCGGGTGCTAACAAGGTTTCAGTGTCCTTGTCCTCTTGGCCCTGTCCTTTCTCTAGGTCATCGTTGGCAGTCTCAAAACCAGTTGTGGCTTTTTTGGTTAGTCCGCGCATGTCCGTGTATTCAGAGTCGGTTTCATCATCAGCATATCGGTGATCCGGGTCATTGTGGTATTTGGTTAGTCCGCGCATGTCCGTGTATTCAGAGTCGGTTTCATCATCAGCATATCGGTGATCCGGGTCATTGTGGGTACAGTGCCTGAACACCACCCCCCGTTGAGGCGGTAACGCCTCACCCATCACCACATATTGACCCGAAATGTTGGTGGTAGTAACAGCAGTGAGGGCAAGTTTGCGGGTGCACGGGATGATGCAGCAAAAGAGAAGGAGCACGAAAACGAAAAGAACTCCTAGTGCCAGACCCAGCCGGGAAAGGGAAGCCAGCCAACTGCCGGAAAAGAACCAGCCCATCCAACCGGGCAAGGTGAACAAGTCTCTGGCGCCTGTATTTGCAACATGCTCCTTCTGAAGGGCCTGGAGGCGGTCCAAGATCTTGGTTAAAGCTCCACGGCACCCGTATGAAGGGGTATGGCCGCACAACATTCTGGACCAATCATTGTGCAGACGCCGTCATCCGGTGCGCGCATTTGATCGAGAGTAAAGCGGTTCTGGGCTGCCATTATAGAGGTAGCGTGCAGTTGACTTTTCATTAGGCCCAGCGCGCTAAGCGTATGGTTGAGAAAACGTTGTTGATTGTACCATATGTAATTAATCCAGGCCGTATTACGGGCCACCTGGACCCCAGGGAGCAGGATGGCGGCCAGGCCGCTGCCTACTTTGCCCATGGCTTTGAACCGGTCCGGGACTCCCACCGGGACCCCGAGCCAGTTGAGAGTTACTTCGGCATGTTCCGCCCAGTCGGTATAGTTCATGGTGTCCACATCGAGAAGATATTGACGCCATAGCGATGTGTCGCGGCGCTCCCGGCGTCGAGGAGCGTCCTCACCAGGCAGAGTAATGACTCTTGTTTTACCGTCCAGCCTAACAGGGGCACAACAGCCATGCCATTCCGGCGGCAGGGTCTGACGGGCAGTTCCCATACCACAATACCAGAAGATGTCCGCCAGTCCCAGGGTGCCGTACGCCAAGTCAGGTATTGGGATAGACACTGTGGTGCTAGTGGCTCCGACTGCCGAGAGAGTGGGGATATAAAGGTCATCTGTGGAGATAACAACATCACAGCGATAGGATAGGTTGCCCACAGGGTAGACGCCAAGATGGGAGCATAGGCAGAAAGGCATTCGAGCTGGTAGCTCGTCGCGCACTTTGACAAAAGCGGAGTCGTCCGTATGCATGGGCTGGTACAAACAGGATGAGCTGACATTGTGCATCCAGTCGGGGCCCAGTGTTGCGGACATTGAGCCAAGCAAGCAGATGATAGGGCAGAGGAATTCCTCCGTATATGGACTACTGAGACATTCAGTCGTATTGCCCAGGGGGAACATGAGATGAGGGGCAGAGCGCCTATCGTGACAGACCAGGCATGATTTGTCTGTAACAGAGCGGGCGGTGTGGAACATCCACGAGAGGTAAAGATTGGTGTGATCGAAGTCCAGAGTCTGATTATCAGTGAGCAGTGAATAGTGCTGTAACTTCATGAAAGCAGCCGCGTGGGCGGAGGGCAGGAAGTGGGGTTTCTGAAGACGATGGGTTGAAAGGGTCGCCCTTGATTTCAAATTGACACATCCCTCAGCCGAGCACTGGAAGGAGAGCTTGTAAGAAGGCACCGGGAGCAGATATGGGAGCGCGGTAGACACATTGAAACGACACCAAGAGTCAGCCGCTCGACCAACCATCCGGAAGCGTCCAACGGTTAGATTCATGGAGGCTTGGTCAACAGAGAAGGAAGCTAGGTGGGGGCTGCTTCGTAATAGCGCTTCTGAATATGCCAGGGTGACAAGAGCTAGTGCACAGAACATTCGGCGGCTAGACAGTGAAATAAGATCATTTTTGTATGTCCAGGGGATAGGTAATGCTGTAGCAGGTACGGAGGTGGGGCGGGAAAGAAAATATGCTTCAGCCAGACGGTCTGTCCCTGGGACAACATATGTCTCGGTGCCATTTAGGTTCAAGTGGGTCCTGAGCATGCGGTCCAGAGTCCTGCGGGAAATGTCCTCAGAGAGGCGGTAAGGTCTGAGTACCTGGTCCTTTACCCGGTCCTGCATCAGTTGCGCAGCGTCAATGTCACTCTTTGGGCGACTGGGGAGTTTACTGTATATGATATGAACAGGAGAGGTTCCGTTACACGAGCTCGTGTTATGTTCTTTATCAGGGAGGGGTGCATTGAAAAGTAGGAAAAACAGTGTTACCCCCGCGACCAGCACCACTGCCCATACCAGGATGATAAGCCTGTCCGCCCTGTCGAGACCAGATCGTGGCATGTTCTTATTGGTTAGCAGGCTCGTTGGAGCCCAGATATGGTAGAGGGCTGGCTTGTCCCAAAATTCCCCACTGTTCAAGGTCTATAGTATCGAACTGCGGCGTGTTAAGTTGGGCTGGGTCCCCCAGTTCTTGCACAAAATCCGCCAGTACGTCAGGTCCCAATGGTGTGGCAGGACTTAAGTTTTCTGCCTGCGTCTCCTGTATCTCCTCACTTAGAGCAATCCCAGTGTCCAGAAGCGTGGTGCCAGGTGAACTTCTCCCGGGCGATCCGTCGTCATCGGTTGAAGGCAGTTGTGGTGTCTGATGTCGGGCGCGGCGTTTAGCTTGTGCTCTAGTGCCCTGGGCTGGGCTCCGGTCCTCCTCAGTGCCGCTGTCTGAGTCTGAAGAACTGGATGCAGGTGTCTGGGTTTTGCCAGATGTCGACGGTTGGTCACTTGTGGTTGAAGGTTCTTCCTCAGCAGGTCCACCTAACAGTGGTCCCTTACCCCGTCCTCGACTGCAGTGATTGAGGTGATACCAGTTGGGCCGACCCTCCACCCTGACCGCTGTTGGGGTAGCCGCAACCACCTTAAATGGCCCTTCTCTGCGGCCCTGTAATGCGTGTTTTCTCTTAAATACCCGAATCCAGACGTAATCCCCCGGCTCGACCTGTCTGACTGGCGGAACGTCTTCACCATGGACCGCGTCTCGAACCTGTGTATACAAGTGTCTGTGGATGCGAGTAAGGGCACGAACGTAGTTCTGCATTTCGTTTTCGAGTTGCTCGAGCGGGGGCCCGGAGTACGGGGCCCTGGTAAACGCCAAAGGCATAGGGCGACCAGTGAGCATTTCATGCAGAGTCAGATGCGTGATGCGACTAGTTTGAGAACGCATTTTGAGCAATGCCAATGGGAGGGCTTGAACCCAGGTTAGACGAGAACTCGCACAAATTTTTGCTAATTTGCTTTTTAGAATTCGTTTGCACGCTCCACCATACCTTGGGACTGAGGATGGTACACACAGCCTAATTTGTGTTCTATCCC
Source organism: Ameiurus melas (assembly GCA_012411365.1). Classification (NCBI taxonomy): domain Eukaryota; kingdom Metazoa; phylum Chordata; class Actinopteri; order Siluriformes; family Ictaluridae; genus Ameiurus; species Ameiurus melas. The sequence continues at coordinate 20,056,167 of CM022768.1, read as the reverse complement.
CAGTGCCTTGGTGATCAATTCTATCGTTTGGTTAACGAAATGGGCCCCATTGTCGGAGCTGAGAAAGTCAGGGATCCCGAAACGGGGTATGACCTCACGACACAAGAACTTTGCAGCGGACTTAGCGTCCTCCCTGGAGGTGGCGACGGCCTCTACCCATCTGCTAAAACGATCTTCTACCACAAATATATATCGTTTTCCCTCTGTTCTATTTTCTGCCCCCATATCAGCGTAATCCATCATTAAGTGCCGAAACGGCCCCATGGGTGGGGGAATATGTCCGAAGGGAGTAGTGATGTTTTTCGTACATTGTTCTGTATGCACACCGTACAGTTATTCAGGAAATTGTCCACTGCGCTAGCTAGGTAAAGGCGACCACCAGTCTTGTCTGATCTTTCGATGGTCTCGCCCGATTAGTGTGGTCAAGACCATGGGCTTCCCGTATTAACATTGGGAGCAAACTTGAGGGCGCGCAACAGATAATCCGTCTATACTACGCCATAATCCCGTGCCCGCTTCCTTTTTAGCCCCCCTTTTTATCCATGTGTAAATCTCTGCTTCCCCTGCCCCATTCTGTACTTCTACAATATGAGTCACATTGTCCTCCATTGGATGCGGACTGGCTGGTCTTCTGGCTGAATGAGGGCCATCATTTGGGCCGGTCCTACAGCCGCTTTTTTCGCAGCCTCGTCTGCTGTAGCATTTCCTTTGGTAATGAAAGAACCATCGGTTTTGTGTGCTTTACATTTAATAATAGCTAGTGCCGATGGTGAAGTCATGGCGTGCAGCAAGTCAGTAATTGCTTCCCCATGTGTTACTGCTTAACCATCAGCGCGCTGGAAACCTCTCTGGGCCCAAATTGGGCCAAATACATGACATACTCCGTGGGCATAGGCAGAGTCAGTATATACATTGCACTTTTTCCCACTTCCCAATTTACATGCGGCCGTCAGGGCCTTCAATTCTGCCAGCTGGGCCGAACAAGGTTGCGGAAGGGGAACACTTAGAATTTCCCGAAACGTCGGTGGATCTAATGTTGCCTCTACTACTGCATAACCTGCCCGGTTTCCCTCTGTTGATCGATAGCATGAACCATCAACGAAAAACGTGCGCTGGGCGTCGGTCAACGCACTGTTCTCTAAGTCTGGGCGTGCTTTAAGAAACTTCTCAGATTCATTAACACACTCATGAGGCTCTCCATCTAGAGGAGTCACTATTTTATCTGCTGGGTTAACTGTGTTGCATCGTTCAATAGTCAATTCCGGGGCCGAAAGTATCGAGTCGTACCCTGTCCGTCTTGAGTTGGTGATAACAAAGTTTTGACTAGTCAATAGTGCGTGCAAGGCATGTGTCGTATACAACGTTACCGGATGTCCCATAGTGATTGAAGAGGCTTTTTGATACGCGAATGCTGCGGCTGCTAATGAGCGATAGCACGGAGGCATCCCCTTTTCTACATTGTCTAACGCCGTGCTATAGTAGGCGATTGCCTGTTTACCTACTCCTTGCTGCTGTTGGGTTAGAACGGCTGACGCGTACCCCCTTCGTTCCGATACATACAGGTGAAACGGTTTGCGATAATCTGGGTTAGCGAGACCGGTGCTTCTGATAGGGCTGTTTTGTTTGATGAGCTAGCCACCTGTTCTTAAAAAAAAAAGAGATTTACGTAGCTTGGACACCACCTTTTATCATATCTCTCAGTCGTTAAACTATTAGAACAAAACAAAAAAAAACAAAAAATAAACCTTCCCAATCTTAAAAAAAAAAAAACATGACAAAAAAATTTTTGATTTAAATATTTTTTTTATCAATAAAATAAATTTTTTTGTCTTTTTCTCTTCCCCTTTTATTTTAATAATTTAAAAAAATTAATTTAAATTTTATAAAATAAAAACAAAAATATCTCTATTTTCCAACAATTTTAATATAACTTAACAAAAATAATAAAAAAAAAAAATAAAAAAAAAAAAAAAAACAAAAAAAAAAAAAAAAAAAAAAAAAAAAAAAAAAAAAAAAAAAAAAAAAAAAAAAAAAAAAAAAAAAAAAAAAAAAAAAAAAAAAACTAATAGTTAAATATAAAAAAAACCTTTTTAAAAATATAAAAAAAAAAAAAAACAAAAAACACCCACACACAAAAACACAAAAAAAAAACCCACCAAACCAAAAAAAAACAAAATTTACCACAAAATTTTAACCACAAACACAATTTATATATACCAAAAATATACTCTATTCTCAACACCCTCCCCCCAAAACCACAACAAAAAAACACAAAAATAATTTTTTAAAAAAACAAAATTATATTTTCTTATTTTTTATACATTTTAAACTAAAATTTTTAAAAAAAAAATAAAAAATAAAAAAAAAAATAAACAAAAAAAACAAAAAAAAAAAAAAAAAAAAAAAAACAAAAAAAAAAAACATTAAAATGATTGAATATTGAGGGGCTTTCGCAATATCCCTGAGGGAGCCTTGGTATAGGTGTACTGTTTCCCTTCGTATGTAAAGGCAAAGAGATACTGCGAGTCCGGATGTAAGGGTATGCTGAAAAATGCTGAGCACAAGTCGATGACTGTATACCACTTGGTTCCTTCCGGGACATTTTATAGCAACGTATGTGGATCCGGCACTACTGGTGTATCTGCTACTACTACTTGGTTGACTGCCCTTAAATCATGGACCAGTCGCCATTTGTCTGTTCCTGGCTTTTTTACTGGGAAGATCGGTGTGTTGCATGGGCTTCTTGTATGGATTAACACCCCGGCGTCCAGTAATCCCTGTCTGGTGGGTTTTATGCCTTCTCTGGCCTGAGCTCTCAGGGTCTGAGGGTACTGTTTTTGATATGGCAGTCGCACATTATCCTTGATTTTTATTTTGGCTCGTCCTGCCGATTTTACCATTCCTACATCGGTGGCGTGTTGGGTCCATAATTGTGGGGGGATCTCTTTTAGTAGTACTTCCTCCGAGGTTGGCTCTTCCAGTGTCATTTGTTTCCCTATTCGGTTTTTTCCATGGTGTAGTTCAATGCTTCCAGCCACCATCTCGTCCACAGCTGCTACAGAAATCCTTGTATACTTTCCATCCGGAGAGTGATGCAAGTAGCGGTTCTGAGTGGGTTTCCACTCTCTTATCTCCTGTACTTGCTTTATCATGAACCCCAAGTCTTTGGCTTCGTACTCCCCAGCAACCATTAGTGTGATGTGAGGGGCTGCCCCATCTCCTTGATACCAATTCATTGCTTCTTCCGGGAGTTTTACTGCTGCCGCCACTCCTTGGGGTCCGCTGAATACATCTAGGGTTTTTATGCTTACCCTTTTTCCTTGCTCCATCTCCTCCCACAATTGCTCGTACTCTTGATCGCATCCTCCTTTATCGTACTTGAGGGTGCAATGGATTGGTTCTTCAGCTTCTTTGCATTCTGGTCGTATGTACGTCAACCAGGGCTTCCATTCTTGATATTTTTGCCAATGTTCCGAATGAGACAGGTCTGGTATCTCCAGCCAGTACACCTTGTCTATTTCCTTAAATTCCGTCATTGATGTGTGTGTCATAAGACATTGAGTAGCCCTGACTCTGGGGAAAGTGACCCATATTCCGGTTGCTTCGCAACGTATCTGTGCCCCTAGTTTGCATAGGGTGTCACGCCCCAGCAGATTTACTGGTGCCTCTGGGGCATATAGAAGCGGGGCTTGTATCGTTACTCCGTCTAGCGTTAGTTCCTGAGGTTCGGTGAAACGCAAGGTCTGTATTTTTCCTGAGAAGCCCATTGTCTGTATTGCCTTGCGTGAAAGGGGGAGCTGAGAACCTTCTTTGCCAATGCTTGAGTATGTGGCACCGGTGTCTATCATAAAGGGTGTGCTAAACGTGTTGCTTATAGTTACTGTTACTGTGGGTTCTTGTTCGGGGTGCAGTGTGGTTGTAAACTGCATCAGCTCCCCCTTTTGCTTCTCTAGGCTCCTTCAACTTTGGTTGGGTCCTTGCTCGCCATACATATGGCCTCCTGGGGGCATCGGGGCTTGTTGGTTGCCGTTGTTGTGCCGCCTCAGTTCCCATCTGTGTTGGCGGGCGCCCCCTCCGGGCCCCAAATGTTTGTCCACGTCTTTCTGCTCTATCTACTCGTTCCCCCATGTTGGCTTCTGGAGGTATGGGCAGCTCATTCTTCGATGGCTTAGATCTCCGCATTCCCAGCACCCCTTCGTTTATGCCCTCCCCTAGGTGCGAGCGGTTTCTACCATAGCCTCTTCCTCGTCCCCATCTTTGTTGGAATAGGGGGCATGTATTGTCTTTGCGGATAGGACTGGTAAGCTTGCCCTTGAGGGCTGGGCAGTATCACTGCAACTTCCCTTTGTCCTGTCAGTGGCTGGGGGTAGCCTTGGGTGTCCATCATTCGTTCACCTGCTTGGATCCCTTGTAGGGTCGCTGGTTGTTGGGGTACCATCAGGGCTGCTTGTTTGGTGCTTTCCCTCCTTTTCTCTTTTTTTCTTGTTTGGTCCTGGTTATCTCTCCAAGCTGGGCTTTATATAGTTGTGTCAGCAATGTTTCGGTTGCTTCTTTAGCTTCCTTCTTTGTTTTCCTGTACTGTTCAACGTGATGGGTCACATGTGCGACGAAGGTGTTCCATTCCATTGTACTTAACCCTACTACTTCGTCCAACCTTTTTCTCACCTCTTCCGGGAGAGCCTTCTTCAGCAGCATCTTGAACAACCCTACACTTGCCACTGAAGCATCCCATTTGGCCCCTGTTTCATCTCTCCACTTATACTGGAAATCTTGTATGAACGCCGCCACATTTTCGTCGTCCTGTAACGTGATCACTTCAAGTTTTCCGGGGTATATTTTAGCTGGATATACAGTTCGAAGGGCATCCCAAATTTTTGTCCTGTACCCACCAAAGGGGATTGGATCCACTACTGGGTCATCCATTGCTTCTTCTATTTCTGCTGTCTTCAGTATTTCCTCCGTGCGTCCCTTTCCCGCCACCTGGCATAATATTGCTTTTATATCTCCTAGGGCCAGGTGCTGCCCTGCCGTTTTCTCTTCAAACTGAGTAATCCACTTCTGCCCTCCTTCGCATATGCTGGGCAACTTCTGTATCAGCCCTGTTAAATCCATAAAGCTCCAGGGTGTATACTGTAATGCTTTACCTTTTACCATCAGCGGGTATTGCGTGCGCATGTGCATTTCCCCTGCAGACCCTCTCCTTTTGGGCCAGTGTGCTTGGTAGCGTTCTGGTTTTTTTATCTGGTCCCTTAGCCTCATCATTTTGTCTATCCTTTCACTCTGTCCTGGGGTGCTTCCGCCGTCATTTCCTTCAATATCGTTGCCTTTCCATCCTCCTATGTCATTCTCTTCTCCCAGGAGACTATCAGGCCTCATTTCTTCACCCTGAGTTTTATACAGTAAAACCAGATCATTGGTTGATTTGACCAGTTTCTCCATTTGCTGGGCTGTGGTTCTGTTCAAAGTTTCTTCCACCCCTTGTAGTTTTTTCAATTCTTCCACTTGCTCCTTCTTTAATTCATTAACAGCATTTGCTATTTGTTCCGATTGTTCCTCAATATGTTTCACTTTTTCCCTTGTTTCTCGGTCTCGTTTAGCATGTTCTTCAAGTTGAGACACTCTTTCATCCATCTCGTCTTCTTCCAGCTTTGGATATGGGGTTATTGTGAATTCCCCTTGTAGCTTTACTGTCTTTCCTTTTTCTTTCTTTTTGTCAGCCCGCTGTCTACTATTACTTCGTCCTTTAAAACTGGTCCTTGATGTAGACCCCTCCTCTTCTTCTGAACTACTACTTTCTCTTCCTTCTTCTTCTGTATCTATATTCCCATGCTGCCATTCTTTTTCTCTTTTATTCTGTCCAGTGGGCCTAGGTGTGCTGGTACGGTATTTCTTGTTGCCTTCTCCCCGTTCTATTTCATTATTGTTCTGGAGAACTTGTGAGGTTTCTTCATCCCTTCGTTTTTCCTGTTTATACAGACTCCGTGCTCCTTCTGGTTCTTCCTCCTTTTGCTGTTCTGAGGGTTCTTTGTTTTTTTCCGCCTAGGCTCCCATGTGTTGACCTCTGACGTAGTGCCTCATCATTTCCTCATGTTCCCGATTTCTTCCTTCAGGTACTTCCATGCTTGATTCCCATGCTCCCTTTTCTTCCATATTCCTTATTTCTTCCCTGTCTTCTCCATCGAACCTTCTTTCCGGTACAACTTTCTTTTGATATCCTTTAAACATGCCTTGTAACTCAACTTCAGTTGTCTCCCACTCCTCTTCCTTTTCTTCCTGTAACACATATATCCCAGCCAGTGGGGCTTTTCTTCTTGGCTTCACTTGGGGTTGAAACCGAGGATTATAAGGGGGCGGGGGTTCGTGCTGCTTTTCCTCTTCACATGTTGGTGCTTCACTTCTGCTCTCCCGTTCTTTCTCCATCCTCGCCTTTATTTTCCTTGTTATTTCCTCTTCCTTCTTTTCCTCGTCTTCTTTTTTCTCCTTTTCCTCCTTCTCTTTCTCGATTCTCTCTCTCTCTCTTCTGTCTCTTCCTTCCTTGTGAAACCATTCCGCTATCTTTTCCTGCTTTGCGTATTTTTCCTTGGCCTTCTGTCCTTTTTTCTTTTCTCCCCATATTAGGACTCTATCCCTCATCTTTTGGCACCATTCTTCCTCAAACGTCCCTGTCTTAGGCCATTTCCATGCCCCACTGGTTTTCTCACTCCATTTTTTACAATAATGCCTTATATCTTTTTCATCTATTTTATGTTTCTCAACTATGATTTCTAGTGCTGTTCTTCCCTCTTTTCCTGCTGCTGCCATTATTCAACCAAACGCTTTTCCTACCTTGTTTTGGTTGTTATGTTGCCACCTCTGTCTTTGTATTTTTCGTAGTCTGTGTTCCCCTCCGTTCCTCTTCCGGCCCAGTTCTCTATTGGCTCATATCACAACACACATATACACAGTTTAATATTTCATCTCACATTATGACAGTTAGATATATCAGTAAAAGAAAAGTTCCCTTTTGTTTACCAGGGGTTTTACTATATCAGTGTTTCCAATAATTTCCTACATACACCTCTAATTATACATGCACATCTGGGTATGCTTCCCTTCTTTTTCTGCTATAACTTTTTCCCTTTTTCGGCAATACCCAGCCCTGGGCCCAGGAGTTTTATATCATACCCCACCAAGCAGTCACCACCTCTTGTGGCCAGTATCTGGGGTTGTGAGGCCTCACACCTGCCCAAGCAGACCTGACTCTCTCAGCGGTATCGCAGGTTTCCTTTTGTCCTTTCTTTTTTTTTTTTAAGTCACTTCTTCTTATATGTACATATTTCTCTTAAGTTTTTCCTTAAAACTTGTTTTCCCTTTTTTGTCCTTAACCTATCACAAAATCCTCTTTCATCCTTTTCTCACACACTTTTCTTCTGCCGTGTTGCCTGATCTCTTTTATTTATTATTATACCGGGCCCTTTTGGAGACCAACTGAGTCCTTCACCCAACCCACGGGGCTCGAGACAAGTGACAGCAAAAAATCTAAGACAGAGCTTTGTTTAAACAGGCGCCTGCTGTGCCTTCCCCTAAACGGCCTCTTGCCATCCCTTGAACTCGAGTCCCACGGTCCGGGCTTTGGATGCTCGGGTCTTTGCCCAGTCCCTTCGTGGTCGCCAAAATGTAGGTCAAATTTTGCCTACTTTCTTATTACCAATATAACAATTTAGAAAATATTGAATGTACTTACAATAGCTTTTCATCAGCTGAGACACTCAAAGTCTAAATCACCACACGGAACCAGTGAGTGAGAAAAGATGAAGGTCCAGTTTTATTGATTCCAGTTACCTGAGATCCAAACAGTTTGGGACGTCTCAAAAAGTGATCTAACATGCCTGGGACGGGGCTCCCTTTTTATACAATTCTTCTATGAGCCACCGCCCCTTCTTCTTATCTCATATACCATTATGTCAGAAGTTCCTCTTTTCCCAGGCCCCCTTATGTTTGTGTTCCTGCTTTAATTAGCAACCAATATATCATTCATTGTACACATTTCAACAACCAATATGTTTCAACAGTTACTGTTTTCAGTTTCCCATATGTGCATTTTCTTTTCCTTTCCCATACCGTTATGTTTTTGTTTTACTCATTTTCCCACACCCTTATGATTCTCCTGGGTCTGAGTGGTTTTTTAAAAACCAGTGGTACTTCCCAATCATGTCTCATTCGGTTCTTTCCTCTGAGCGGAGTGGAGTGTTTGTTATTCTTGGTTCTTTCCATTAAGGGGATTTTTACTTATGGGTAAGTGTTGACTTTATTCTTCTCACGATCTTTATCTCTGTAATTATAGCTCTTCCCTTCTGGGTGATTTATAGTTTTTCCCTTGTGGCTTATGTTACCCTATTGTGTGTTTGTACAGCGCACCGTGCTAAGCTGGGATTTCTTTCCTCTGCTATGGAGGGGTTAGAGGGCCTAGATTTAGAATCTCGGTATCAGCTGTCACATCTCTTTGCTGACTTGGCTCTCCTTGTGGATGTTCTCCGCGTTCCTTCTTCTACCTCCACCTTTCCACCCCCTCTCCGTTATCGCCTCAGCCCTGCTGTCACTCTGGTGGATTCTTCTACTCAAACAGACCCTCTGTCATTCACTCCTTCTACTCATACTACTGACGGCTATCTGGCGGACGATGACATGGAGCCGTTCCGATGTGACTCTGGCCCGCACACTCCCTACAACCCCACCAGCCCTGAATATTCTGATGATTCGTCTGGCCCTGGGCATACCCCCTACCGTTACTCCTTCTCTCCTCCTTACACTGCTCCTTCTCCCTCCTATTCTCCTACCAGCCCCCCTTCACCTCAATAAATTGTTGTTTCTCTAAATTTAGCTGTACTGTGTGTTTTTATTATGAATTATCCTGTTTCTGTTTTACTGGTATTATGTTTTTACTTTATTTCAATCCAACAGTGCGCATGCGCGCTCGTGTTGGTTGTTGGGAATTGGAGTCCCGGTCGGGCTGAGCTCTGACAGAGGGGCTCACTCTGGGAGTCCCTGAACCTCTCGTTCTTCCTTGCGGTCTTGGACCCGGGTGTTGAGGATGGGAGAGGTGAAAATCCTCCATAAGTTCGGGGTCCAAGATATCCCAACATGCAACATTGCATATCCCAACATTGCTCCTCCGGCCATATCCCTCCCACTCGACCAAATACTCCAAGCCACACCTTCGTCGTCGGGATTTCAGTATCCTACTGACCCGATACGCCGGCTGCCCCTCGATTTGGAGTGGAGGAGGTGGGCTGGCTGCTGGTACATCCTCTGCCAGAGGGCCTTCTACTACTGGTTTCAGACGGGACACATGGAACGACGGGGATGTGCGACTGTGTGGTGGCAGCTTCAGGCGGTAAGTAACGTCATTAATTTGTCAGAGGATTCGGTAAGGACCAGCATATCATAGGGTGAGCTTCTTGCAACTGTGAGGTTGTTTCAAATCTTTGGTAGAGAGCCACACTCTATCGCCCGGTTTATAGTTAGGGTGGTCTCTACGTCAGCGATCCGCCTGGTGTTTATACCTCTCCGAGATGGCTTTGAGACGTCGGTGCATCGCTGCCCAGACCTGTTCGCTACGCTCAAACCACTGATTGCCGTAGGAGTCGCATTCCACGGGAAGAAGAGCGGCAGGTACCCTAGCACACACTGGAAAGGTGTCAGCTTGGTGGCTGACTGCTGCAGGGAATTTTGCGCATACTCAGCCCAGGGTATGAAGGAGCTCCAGTCCTCTGGATTACGAGCACAGAAGGTTCGTAGAAAACGCCCCAGTTCCTGATTAACTCTTTCGGCCTGTCCATTAGCTTGGGGGTGATAGCCGGATGTGAGATTCACGGTTACAACCAGCTTCTCCATGAAGCAGGTCCATACCCGGGAAGTGAACTGGGGGCCACGGTCGCTGACAACCTCCTCGGGGATGCCAAAGTAACGGAACACATGTTGGAATATCAGAGTGGCAGTAGCGAAGGCGGTGGGTAGCGTCGGCACAGGGATAAATCGTACAGACTTTGAGAACCGGTTGGCCGCCAGAAAATTGCTGTGTTTCCATGAGAAACGGGCAGGTCGGTGACAAAATCGATAGCAAGATGCAACCATGGTCTTTCAGGTATAGGTAAGGGTTTCAGCTTACCTGCTGGCAGTGTCCTGGGTACCTTAGCCTGGGCACACGTAGAGCATGATGCCACCGTGGTTCAGATATCCTGCTCCATCCCTGGCCACCAGTATCTCTCCTGCAGGAGCTGATAAGTACGTTTGGCCTTGCGGTGCCCAGTTCCCCGGACCGAATGGGCCCATGTGATCAGGTTAGTTCGGTGCCTCTCTGGAACAAATAATTTTCTTGGAGGGCAATTAGCAGGAATGCTGGCTGCAGACATCGCTCTAACTCCTGGTTAAGATCTCTCTCTACAGCACTGAGAATACAGGTGGGATTGAGGACCTGGTCCTCCAGATTGGGAGCACTATCCGGGGGATCGAGACGTGAGAGGGCATCAGCTTTGAGATTTTTGGATCTGGGACGGTAGGAAACCAGAAAATTGAACCGGGTAAAGAACGGGTTCCATCTAGCTTGGCGTGCGTTCATCTGCTTTGTAGTTCGAAGATATTCCAAATTCTTGTGATCCGTAAAAACCATGAATGGGTGAGTTGACCCCTCCAGCCAGTGTCTCCACTCCTCAAATACTAGCTTCATGGCCAAAAGTTCTCGATCCCCCACACGATAATTCCGCTCGGCGGAGCTAAATTTCTGAGAAAAGACAGCGACCGGATGCAGCTTCAGCTTGTCACCGAACCTCTGTGAGAGGAGCACCCCGGCCCCTGTACTCGAGGCGTCCACTTCTACCACAAAGGGGCGATCAGGATCGAGATGTCAGAGGATGGGGGCTGTGGTAAAAGCTGTCTTGAGGTTTTCAAAAGCTGCTTGTGCTTCAGGAGTCCAGCTTAGTTGCTTCTGCTGCCTCCTCAGTTGTGTCGTGAGAGGGCCAGCAGTGGAACTGAAATTTCGTATGAATCTCCGATAAAAGTTTGCAAATCCTAAAAATCATTGCAACTCTTTGCCACTCGCCGGTATGGGCCATTCCACCACAGCTGTCACCTTTCCCTGGTCCATGGATACTCCCTCAGGATGAATGACATATCCCAGAAATGCTATGGTGGTCCTATGGAACTCACACTTCTCCGCCTTTACATAAAGCTGATTCTGTAACAGTCTTTGCAAAACTTGGCGAATGTGAGAATGGTGCTCCTCCAGTGAGTTTGAGTAGATGAGAATATCGTCGATGTATGCAATGACGTATTTCCCCAACATGTCGTGAAGCACATCGTTGATGAAGCACTGAAACACCGAGGGCGCGTTGGAAAGCCCATATGGCATTACCAAGTATTCATAGTGTCCAGTGAGTGCGCTGAACGCAGTTTTCCATTCGTTTCCCTCCCGAATATGAATTAAATTGTACACATTGCGTAGATCCAGCTTTGTAAATATCTTGGCCGTCCGTAACTGCTCCAGGGTGGATGGTACCAGAGGGAGGGGGTATCGATAGCGCACACAACAGCGGTTCAGAGCCCGGTAGTCAATGCACCGGCGTAAGCCGCATCCCCGCTTTTCCACGAAGAAAAACCCGGCGGATACAGGTGAGGTAGAGGGTCGGACGTACCCCTGCTGAAGGGCTTCGTGAATGTAGTCCTTCATAGCCTGTTGTTCAGGGATGGACAGAGGGTACACCCGCGTAAGGTCCCTTTCCAGAACCTTCACGCATACCATTCCCCAGTGGTGGAATGCCCTTCCTGTTCCTGGGGAGAGAGATAGGTTTGCCCCAGTTGCATGGGTTCTTCCGAAGGTTCCGAGGTGGGTCAGTCTGCCTCCCTCGGTCCAGGTGCGCGTTGGCGCAGTAAACGATCCAGGCGATTAGCCAGGGTGATGAGCTCATCCAAGGATGCGGTGTCATCGCGACATGCGAGCTCCCGAGTAACGTCAGCACTCAGGCCTCTACGAAACATCGCTTTTAGAGCTGTGTCGTTCCATCCACTGCGGGCAGCCACTGTGCGAAAATCTAGTGCATCTAGTTCCTCTCCAGTCTCTCGCTTATCAGGGCAGTAATCAAACACAGTGCGAAAGCGGGTGACAAGCTGGTCATAGGTGGTGCCGTTATTGGCCTCCCATTCGGCGGTGGCCCAGAGCTGAGCTCTCCCCATGAGTAATTCCATGAAAACAATCACCTTATGAGCGTCTGACATTTCCAGGTAAGCAGAAAAGTATAAGCGCACGCGTAGTAGAAACCGCAGCGTGCGGGGATCCCCATTGTATTTTTCCGGTTGCGGTATGGGAGGTAAGCGAGGTTGCGGAGCCGCGGCTTGAGCGGGAGTGAGCGTGAGGCTAACGACCTGTGCACGCAACTCAGCAAGAGCCTGACCTTGTTCATTGATCACTCGTCCGTGTCCCTGGAGGGCTCGTGTCACGCGAGGATCTCCCGCTGCGTCCATAAGTCAGGTGAAGTATTCTGTCAGATTGGTGGAGGAGGACACAGGCGCGGGAGCAGGTGCGTGAGGGCAGCAGAGACAGTTCAGGGTAGCAAGGCGTATGCGTTACAGAGGGGAATCCAAAGACGTAGTCCGAAACAGGCAGAGAGTCAAGATAAACCAGATGAAGATTCGCAGTGCAGGTAATCCAAAGACGTAGTCCGAAACAGGCAGAGAGTCGAGATAAACCAGGTAATTGTGTAAACATAGAAGGCTTGGTATAGTGGCTAACAAATGTTAAGGAGCATATACTTTGCAACGTGAAATCGGAGTGTGGCTTCTTAAATATTCGCGGAATCAGACAGCTGGTTTCAGGTGTTGTGAATTAGAACTCTGATGAACTCGCTCGCATGCGCGCTCATGTGGGTTCCTGGGAACTGAAGTTCGGGTCGGGCCGGGCAGTGCACATGCGCGCTCGTGTTGGTTATTGGGAATTGGAGTCCCGGTCGGGCTGAGCTCTGACAACGCTTTTCTCTGAAGGTAAGACGTGTTGTGGTTAAATATATATATATAAATTACACATGAGGGAGACCTAGTATGAGTAATATGTAATTTTATTGAAAATCAGCAGTGAAATGCGCGATCTGGTGGAGAGTGTTCAGATCCGGGTCCACCCCCTCACATAGAGGAAATAGGGAAAAATGGCAGACACCTAGACACACAGAAGCGGTATTAGGCGGAGATATATATATATATATATATATATATATATGAACAGGATTGGCATTTTCGGATCAACACACTAGGATTTATTAGACACAGAGAAATATAAGAGATATAGTGAAACACACACACATAGATAACACACACAGTCAAGGACAGACGTGCAGACATGGCCACACACACACACACACACACTCTCACTCTCTCTCTCTCTCTCTCTCACACACACACATCGAAAAGGCCCCAACGCACACACATAACATTATAACTTGGAGTAGTAACAAATTAGAAGGATAATATAATGATATTATGAAGTAGGGAGTACAATAAACCACTTTCAAGCAGCATAACCATATATAAAATAGAAATATTAAATATAGAGCAAATATGAACGTAAATTATAATCCAGTAATACAGAAAGCTATAAAAGAAGCTTACTCATAATTCAGATTCTTGTCTCACAAGGAAGGGTCAGGCGTAGTGTAGACAAGGGCCTTAAATTTTTAAGAGAGAACCGTCTGAGAGAACCGTCCGTGAGGAGACATTTATAAGAATGGTTGAATTTCATGGCACCTGCGCAGTGAAATCAAGGTCGTTGCTCTGAATTGTTTTGTCTATATCAAGTTTTGAAACCTAATGGTATTATTTTTCTCATACTTCTTTTACATAATTATGAATTTTGTCAGACATTTTTTTACCTGTCACGTATCCGGAAAATCTGGACTCCATTTCCCATCAGCCACTGCACTACACCACATGACCACATGCGCCACCACATGCACCTGATTCACGTTTTTGCTAATGAGCACTCATGTGTATTTATAGTCCTTGTCTGCATTTTCTCCTGGTCTTTCGTTGTTGTAGACTCACGTCATTTATGCCTCAGTGTTTCGTCTCTTGCCACAGTATTATGCCGAGTTGTCTTAGTGTCTTTGTTTCGTTGTTCGTTTGTTTAAAATAAATGTTTAAAATCTGCGATTGCTTCTGCCTCAACCTCCCGAAACGTGACATTACCTAATTGTGAATTTAAATGCGCTCTGTTTACCCCTATTGGTATCGATATCATAGTCTTTCTAAAATTTATCACTAATTTATTACTAACCTAAAATGAATTACTATGTAAACTCAGTGTATATATACTGGAGCCTAAGCTCCAGGTGTTGGGATCACTTCTGAGAATTCTCATTGGTGTGGATCTTGGTTGGTGGAAATAAAGTCTGGACCCTTACTTCTTCTCACACACGGCTGATGTGTCTTTTCTATATTCAACTGGGTTTACAGATGTGAGTATTGGCTTCTATGTTGAATTTAAATTGTCTCTGAGTAATAGGTTAAATTTGGGCCTTCAGACATCTCCCTTTGTGAGCATATTTTGAAACAGAATTTGTTGAGACGTTCAAAACTCTGGGATGTTTCGAGCCAATCCTTGGGGGGTATACATTATTAAATTTTTCTCTATATTTACACAGGGATGACTGGTGGTGAGGTTGGTGATGAGGGCTAAAAATCTAAGTAGCAAGATGAAATGATAACACTATTAATACCAATAGGAAACATATATTAGTTACTGATAATAACTAATAGTAACTGTTACTATTATGCTACTATAATGTTGAGCAAGTATGTCGTGAGGTCTCACTGACTGCAAAAGCGAGTGAAGCAGGGATTGGCAATATGACAAGATTAGATTGTGAATGATCTGTTTCTGGAGAGAGATCGCTACAATTATACCGTGATACTACGGACATTTTTTTTCAGTTGAAAATGCTCAGACATGGCACCCCAAGCTGTTGTATTATATCGACTTTACTTTGTTTTCTAGTCCAGCTCACGCTCCACACGGGAACAAACCAAGCATAAACGACTTTATGTAGGTCTGTTGCTTATGTTTATTCATCTGCTTGTTTGCCAAAAGGCCATGACTAACAAAACAACAGTTCAAAAAATACACAAAGTCCAGATTGGTGCATTGCAAAAACACGCTAAATTTGTTTCTCTTCTTCAAGAAAGCACTTCGAAAAGAGTGTTGTGAAATCCCGACATCACAGTGAGTGTATGTGAGCAACACTGCAGCCAGATAAAGCAGTGAAGTAAAACAAATGTGTGTGGAGAAAGGCAATCGTTATCAGAAAATAATGAAGCACTGGCAGGACATCATGATATCTTCAAAAAATAGTTGTTACAATGTTTTCCTGATACTGCAATTCCTCACATAGGATGCCATGAAAAGCGCAATAGAAACCAGAACCATGAAACACAAAACGAAATGTACTTTATTAAAATTTGTTATTATTTTTATTATTATTTTTTCTGTCAGGCTATCATTACTCGAAGAGCTACAGTATATTTATATGAATGCGAGGTTATTCTGGTTGCTCTGTTACCTCAGTACCATGTGAAATAGTATTACAAACAACTAAGGAAATAAGTGTCATAAAACACTCGATTCCCGAAACTAGCTTGACGATTTCGAGCTATCATTCATGTTACAGACAGTAAATCAATCCAGAGATTCTGTTGCGAGAATTCAAAAGTGCTGTGGTATAACAAATAAACTGACCTAAAAAAAAAAAACAACATACATTGATATCTTTAATTTTTGAAGAACGGAGGGCTGTTTTTTTCTTCCATCTTTATACAAATGGCCATTTGTTTTCAGTTCTCTATTTGCCATTCAGTGCTGTTGCTGGTGTGTCAGTACAGTGTTTATCTGTCAAACTGTCCAAACCAGAATGTGTCAGTATAACAAGCAAGTTATACAAGTTCGTTTCTAACGAACAAACGGTAGATCTGTGGGCATTAACATAAAAACAAATAATTAAAAACATCCTAAAAGCATGAATCAGCTATTCATTTCTTATTTTTGATGACTGTGTAAAGTGTCTTTATTTTTTACCTGGTCCAGCGATTCTTTCACATCTCCACACTCACACAGTGAGAGGGTTCTTCCATTTGGGGCTGTGGGTGTTGCTGCACTTCTCCGTCTTCTTGGACTGGCCGTCTACAGTCAACTCCACGTACAGGCTGGGAACAAACTAGTTCTTCTTGCTCTCCTTCAGCTCGGCAGACATCACTGCAGAAACGAAAGACAAGAAGATTATCAGGAAATCGAGAGTGAGCAGATCAGCTTTTACTTTCAGTATCCGAAACACAGCAGAACACCACCACGGGGAAACATGTCCCATTATTTAACCCACACACTACATCATCGTAGCTGTCCTTTTATAGCCCCACCAGCCTTTCATCATTCTGTGCTCGCAGAAAATAATCAAGCAAAACGCTGCAATATTTGGAGGTGCTCGCAAGTGTTCTGTAGATTTGGACCTGAGACGCAGCACAAGACGATGCACACTCAGCCAAAGCCCTCTTCGATTCCGCGTGCGTTGACGCAGTACAGCTAAAACGTCTAAGACATTTACCAAAGAACATCGCTTGCTTTCTCCAATTTGAAAAAACACTACAAAAACTCTGCTACCTGTATTGCAACATTTTGACATCACGTGCCGTTCTTGGGGAAATAGAAGGCGTTCTAGTAATTCGGGATGCATTTTACGTCTCACACTCTACCAGAACGCAATAAATTATCACCCGAGCTCTATAACAGACCCTGTGATAACGTTCAGCTTGAGGTATACGATATACATTCGTCTGATTTTAGTTGTATATGTGTTCTTAACATATAAATATATAGTTAGCTAATTAACTAACTTCGCGCCAGCGCGTTTGATTACGAAGAAAGCAATGCATGAAATGAACGTTCTGTTGTAATTTCTTCTGTAAAACCGACACTGTTATCTACGACGTGTTTTTTAGAGAAAACTGACTTTTAATCAGGACACTATCTAAACTGTTTCGCCGCTTTTTCTGTGAATACGTTCAGCTTGAGTGTACGATATACATTCGTCTGATTTTAGTTGTATATATGTTCTTAACATATAAATATATAGTTAGCTAATTAACTAACTTTCGCAGGCCCACGTTTCGATTACCGAAAGCAATGTAAAAATAAACGTTCTGTTGTAAATTCTTCTGTAAAACCGACACTGTTATGCGACGTGTTTTTGAGAGAAAACTGATTTTTAATCAGGGCACTATCTAAACTGTTTCACGCTTTTTCTGTAAACATTTGCAACTTGCAAATTTTAGGTTTCAGTGAGATAACCGCCACAAAGTTGGATTTTTGTCTCACATAACACATCATAAAGCGTTTTTATAAGTTTTATTTATTTATGAAGTGTGTACGCATTGCCATGGTGATGTTTTCTGTACCAAGACTTTCTTTTAGTGTTTACGGAAGCGTTAACTCTTCTGTCCTGAAGATGTCAGGACACGTAAAGTTGCGACAATGTTACGACACAGAGGACCAGTTTCGTAACGTTATAGCAACGTTACGTTTTCTGGCGTTACAGAAAGAGGTGTTTATGCTTTTTTTTGGTGGTTTCTCAGTAACGTAATGAGTTGTGTTGTTTTTGTTATCGTTGTCTTGTCCGATTAACTACAAGAGGGAGGAAATAACAGAGCTTGGCGATGGAAAAAGCTTTTTAGAGACGCTACTGTAAAGTGAACTTGTTCCTCAGATGTTCCACAACATTAAATGTACAGTGGTGTGAAAAAGTGTTTGCCCCCTTCCTCATTTCCTGTTCCTTTGCATGTTTGTCACACTTAAGTGTTTTCGGAACATCAAACTAATTTAAACAATAGTCAAGGACAACACAAGTAAACACAAAATGCAATTTGTAAATGAAGGTGTTTATTATTAAAGGTGAAAAAAATCCAAACCATCATGGCCCTGTGTGAAAAGTGATTGCCCCCCTTGTTAAAACATACTATAACTGTGGTTGTCCACACCGGGTTTAATTTCTCTAGCCACACCCAGGCCTGATTATTGCCACACCTGTTCACAATCAAGGCATCACTTAAATAGGACCTGCTTGACACAGTAAGGTCCACCAGAAGATCCTAAAAGCTACACATCATGCCGAGACCCAAAGAAATTCAGGAACAATTGAGAAAGAAAGTAATTGAGATCTATCAGTCTGGAAAGGGTTATAAAGCCATTTCCAAAGCTTTGGGAATCCAGCGAACCACAGTGAGAGCCATTATCCAAAAAGCAAGGAAACATGGAACAGTGGTGAACCTTCCCAGGAGTGGCCGGCCGCCCAAAATTACCTCAAGAGCGCAGCGACGACTCATCCAAGAGGTCACAAAAGACCCCACAACAACGTCCAAAGAACTGCAGGCCTCACTTGCCCCAGTTAAGGTCAGCGTTCATGCCTCCACCATCAGGAAAAGACTGGGCAAAAATGGCCTGCATGGCAGAGTTCCAAGGAGAAAACCACTGCTGAGCAAAAGAACATCAAAGCTCATCTCAATTTCTCCACAACACATCTTGATGATCCCCAAGACTTTTGGGACAACATTCTGTGGACCGGTGAGACAAAAGTGGAACTCTTGGAAGGTGTGTGTCCAAGTATATCTGGCGTAGAAGGAACACTGCATTTCATAAAAAGAACATTATACCAACAGTAAATTATGGTGGTGGTAGTGTGATGGTCTGGGGCTGTTTGCTGCTTCAGGACCTGGAAGACTTGCCGTGATAAAAGGAACTATAATTCTGCTGTCTACCAAGAGATCCTGAAGGAGAATGTCCGACCATCTGTTCGTGTACTCAAGCTGAAACAAACTTGGGTTCTGCAGCAGGACAATGATCCTAAACACACCAGCAAGTCCACCACCGAATGGCTGAAGAAAAACAAAATGAAGACTTTGGGTGGCCTAGCCAAAGTCCTGACCTGAATCCCATTGAGATGTTGTGGCATGACATTAAAAAGGCCGTTCATGCTCAAAAACCCTCTAATGTAACTGAATTGGGACAATTCTGCAAAGATGAAGTGGGCCAAAATTCCTCCAGGACGCTGTAAAAGCCTCATTGCACGTTAACGCAAAAACGCTTGGTTGCAGTTGTTGCTGCTAAAGCGGCCCAACCAGTTATTAGGTTTAGGGGGCAATCACTTTTTCACACAGGGCCATGATGGTTTGGATTTTTTTTCACCTTTAATAATAAACACCTTCATTTACAAATTGCATTTTGTGTTTACTTGTGTTGTCCTTGACTATTGTTTAAATTGGTTTGATGTTCCGAAACACTTAAGTGTGACAAACATGCAAAGGAACAGGAAATGAGGAAGGGGGCAAACACTTTTTCACACCACTCTAAATATACACAAATACATAAGTAAACAAATAAATGTGTTGTTCCTGAGTGAGTAAATAAAAACAACAACAACAACCTGTAAGAGTAGGAAAATGTATGCGGTACCTATAACAGGAATTAAAAACGCTGTTATAGAAAATAATCAACTTCAGGTGGTAAGAGTAACGCCACTTCATCACACCACCCTGTTGATTATTTTCCTGTAAAAGCTCAACACCAAGGGGTTGAGTTAGAGCTGTTTTACTCATCCATACTACACTAGGCAACTAGATTTGAATTGTACATGTGCTTATTGCACATTTTGTTGGTAAACTTATAAAAGAAACATTAAGTACAAAAATTAGACGCTTTCCCACTACAGTTTTTAATGTACAAAAGTGAGGGGGAAAAAATAAATAAACAAAAAATTAGCACTTTCTCATCCCCATTACAAATAAATAATAAATAAGAGAAGTCTTAAACCTGAAATGTTCTGCATGCACACTAGACTAGCCAAGCTACCCCCTCCTAAAAAAATAAAACTGAGACTTGAACCCTTCCCACCATAAATTAACCCTAATTGTGGAACTGTGAGCAATCTTGAGCATTCAATCGGACTTAAATTCTAAGTCTAAGGAACAGGAATGAGCAAAATGTTTATATATGTCCATGAACCCTGGAATATGCTACAGAGAACAACTTTTGTTCCAAGGAGCTAGAACTATCAGGAGCCGAGAAATTGAGGTATAAGTTTTGGAAAATTGGACAGATTAAAAACAGTCGATCAACTTGCACTGGACCAGCTGAGATGGAATGACTTATTACTAAGAAATGGAAGATTTATGTAAACATTTATTTAAATAAATAAATATCTATCTATCTCCATCCATCTTCTACCGCTTACTCCTTCTTCAGGGTCGCGAGGAACCTGGAGCTTACCCCGGGGGCATTGGGCACAAGGCGGGTGCACCCTGGACAGGTTTCAGGTCCATCGCAGGGCACAATCACATACACACACACACACACACCCATTCATACACTATGGACAATTTAGACACGCCAATCAGCCTACCATGCATGTCTTTGGACTGGGGGAGGAAACCGGAGTACCTGTGCTCCTGCTGCGGGGTTTCCTCCGGGTAACATGCAAACTCCGCAAACACATGGCCCGGCGGGAATTGAACCCCGGACCCTGGAGGTGTGAGGCGAACGTACTAACCAGCAGGAGAGAGAGTTACCATAACCCTGTTGTATTCTCATAACATTACGTAGAGTTTTCTAAGAATCAGTATTGGAGAGAAAGTCCAGTCTAATTTCAGAGTGAATTCTCAAGTGTGGCACACAATGATGCATCTATGAATAATAAATATAAATCTATGAATATGAAAAATGTGGCTTTTACATTAGTATTATGATGAGATGATAACATTCTGTTCTGTTTAAACTTGTAAAGTCAGGCATTTAAAAAATAATGTTACTTAGGCCACGTGGTGAAGTTGGATGTGGAATGAAATGAGATGAAATCAGATCTTACAATGCTTATTATAACATTACAGCAGTAGTATAATTAAGGTTGAGGTGGCAAGAAGAGTATTTGGCACTGTCACATTGTGTACTGTGAATGTCCTAAAAATAGACTTATATATAGATGTAAATAGATGTTCTTTTTAGCAGGGAAATATTTTTTTCATTCATCATGTAATGTGTTCTAGAGACCTCATTTCCACATATTAGAAGCCTTACCAGACTTTGTCCTGTTTATCTGTCTTTAAGCTTGTACGTATGTGTGCAATAATCTGCTCCACATCCTTTTTATTACACCTAACAAACACTAACAGTTCCAGTGTCGAGAGTGATAGATATCAGATTTTAGCTTTTATACAGCCATGCCCTGAAATCTAGTTTTCCCAGAAGAGCAGAGCACATTATAACAGAAAAGGGGGAATAAATTGAGCAGTAAATCTATAATCCACACACTTCTGACACTGAATTATCGTTACTGAAACTTGAACACTAACTGGAAATGACCCGATAGGATTTATCTTTTGAAAATTTGATTAAGCTTGGATAAAGCTGCAAATTGCAGGTTTATATTAAATACGCTCAGTCTAATAGATTAAACATTATATGTTTCTATAGTAACAGCTCGTTCTCAGGGACTTGTTTGGCAGATGCTCCAGATAATCTGAGATTTAACATAACTAGATAAAAAAAAGTGCTGTTAATTAGCAAGGGAAAATTAGAAACAAGAAAAATAATCATAATATGGTTAAATTAATGCAACATTTATATAAGGAGTCTCCAGTGTCAGCTCTTTGAAACAGTCAGCAGTAGAGCTGTAGCTTTAGGATTTCCGACATCTTCAGGTCTGAGGAGTTTACGCTTTGTGTAATGACAGGAAATAATTTGTTTTGTGGACCTTCTTTAATCAATAACAAATCGTAATTGTCAAATTGCTGTTGTATAAGAAGAATAAAACACTTCAGGACATCCTACTATGAGAAACTAATCAACTTTTTGTTGTTGTCGTAAGAGTAACTCATCTTCATCATATTGCTTTCCCAAATGATTTTTCCATAATGGTTTGAGACAGAGTGTTTCATTCCTTATTTAAACCCTAGTTTGATTTTCAGTGCAGGGTTTTGAAATCTGAAGTTATTTGAATTTCAGTAGATGTGGATAAATGTATTAATGCATAGACTGTTGGATTTATGGTTTTCAATCTCTTTTTGTTTTTTGTAACCGGATTTATTTTCGTCACATTCCAGCTCTGAGACTGAGGAGTTATCATTGCACGCATGACTGTGAAACTAACTCAAACATTATGAACTGCTCACACGCATGTACTGTCAACTACATCGTGTCATATGAGAGTAAGAAAGCCAATTCGGTATGAAATAAATTTGGTGAGAAGCTCTCTGAAATACATTTCTCTACTAAACAATTTCTTGTGTTCTTTAGATGCCATGAAGAGTGAATATGGCTCTAAGTCATGCATTGATAGTGGCTTATGTGTTAACTATAGCATGAACCTGTTTTGCCAAAGTGGCCATTAGCCAAGAATGCTGCAATTCTGATCTCTGCAATAGTGGACCTTTTCCAGGTAGAACCTGAGATTTTTACACATTCACATTCTGTAATATTATTTCAACCTGCAACAATACAAAATAAGACCGAATATTTAGAATTTTCAATCAGGATGTTAATTTATTTATTTGTACTTCTTTACCTGTTAATCTGTAGACCTGCATCCCAATGGGAAAAAGTGTTACTTCTGTGTTGGAGACAACTGCTTAGGAAATCTAGATCTAGAGACCTCATTTCCACATATTAGGAGAGATCTAGAGACCTCATTTCCACATATTAAGAGCCTTTCCAGACTTTGTCCTGTTTATCTGTCTTTAAGCTTGTACGTATGTGTGCAATAATCTGCTCCACATCCTTTTTATTACACCTAACAAACACTAACAGTTCCAGTGTCGAGAGTGATAGATATCAGATTTTAGCTTTTGTACAGCCATGCCCCGTAAATCTAGTTTTCCCAGAAGAGCAGAGCACATTATAACAGAAAAGGGGGAATAAATTGAGCAGTAAATCTATAATCCACACACTTCTGACACTGAATTATGGTTACTGAAACTTGAACACTAACTGGAAATGACCCGATAGGATTTATCTTTTGAAAACTTGATTAAGCTTGGATAAAGCTGCAAATCGCAGGTTTATATTAAATACGCTCAGTCTAATAGATTAAATATTATATGTGTCTATAGTAACAGCTCGTTCTCAGGGACTTGTTTGGCAGATGCTCCAGATAATCTGAGATTTAACATAACTAGATTAAAAAAATGTGCTGTTAATTAACAAGGGAAAATGAGAAACAAGAAAATAATCATAATATGGTTAAATTAATGCAACATTTATATAAGGAGTCTCCAGTGTCAGCTCTTTGAAACAGTCAGCAGTAGAGCTGTAGCTTTAGGATTTCCGACATCTTCAGGTCTGAGGAGTTTACGCTTTGTGTAATGACAGGAAATAATTTGTTCATAGACTGTTGCATTTATGGTTTTCAATCTCTTTTTGTTTTTTGTAACCGGATTTATTTTCGTCACATTCCAGCTCTGAGACTGAGGAGTTATCATTGCACCCATGACTGTGAAACTAACTCAAACATTATGAACTGCTCACACGCATGTACTGTCAACTACATCGTGTCATATTGAAGGCCCGAATTTAGCCTATTACCCAAAGACAATTAAAATGAGAAACAAATACTCACATCCGTAAACCCAATTGAGATAGAAAAAGAGACGATTAGCTGTGAGTGAGGAAAAGCAAGGGTCCAGTTTTTATTTTGGTCCACCACACGAGATCCACACCAATGAGAATTCCCAGAAGTGATCTGATAACTGAAGCTTAGGCGCCAGTATTTATAGCTTATGTACAGAGAAAATAACCAATAGGGTTAAAAAGAGCTCATCTACATTCACCATGAGGATTAAAAAAGCCTCCCAAACAGTTACCATTAGAACAGAAAACAAGCCTCTCGTAATAACCATTGGAATAGAAACCAAGCCTCTCGTGATAACCACAGGAATAGAAAACAAGCCTCTCGTGATAACCATTAGAACAGAAAACATGAGAGAGAGAGATAACCATTAGGCTTAAAAAAACGGGAGAGAGAGAAAAGAAACGAAAACAATTTGGAGCAACGAACTTGGTCACACAGGTGCAGTGTGACGCAGCTATTCATATAAATAACTCCTCACGGTTCTCTCCCAAACATTCAAGGCCCATGTCTACAGCACGCCCGACCCATCCCCGTGAGACAAGAATCTTTATCCTCTGCATTATGAGTAAGTTTCTTTTACTTTTTTTTTTCCTATTTTTATCGTTTATAATTTACTTTCATATCTGTTTTATATTTATATTTTATATATGGTTATACTACTTGCACATGGTTTACTGTACTCCCTACTTCCTAATATTATTATCCTAATAATATTTTAATACTATTTATTCTTGTAAAGCATGGGTGTCAAACATACAGTCCGCGGGCCAAAACCCTCCCGCTATAGGGTTCAATCCGGCCCGCAGGACGAATTTTGAAAGTGAAATAAAAATATGCATAAAAGACACGAACTTGTCATTTTTAATAAAATGCTATTCCCAAATTATCCACTAGTGGGTAAAAGACGCAGCACATCTCTGGGACTGAACAGCAGATGGCAGCAATGCAACGTCTACTCTATTTTCTACTCGTCCCCACACCCTCATTAGCCAAAATGTCTGCCAAAAATCAGAAAAGTGGATACAGAGTGTAGAGTTTTCCATGAAAAATTGACCTCTTCCTATTTATTCACAGAGATGAATGGGTAATAGTTAAAAAAATGCAATTTAATGTCAGTCAACAGCTTGACTAGGATATTTCATTAAATATAAATGTCTTTGCATGAAAACAAAGGTAAAACCATGGACTACTTGTTATTTATAGGTGATTATACTATGATTTTACTGGCCCGGCCCACTTGACATCTAATTAGGCTGCATGTGGCCCCTGAACTAAAATGAGTTTGACACCACTGTTGTAAAGTTATAATGTTGTGTGTGTGTGTGCGTTCGGGCCTTCGGGAAGGGGTGTTAGAGAGAGAGAGGGAGAGACAGTGTGTATGTGTGCTATGTTTGCACGCCTGACCCTGAATGCGCAAGAGTGTGTGTGTGTGTTATCTATGTGTGTGGGCCACCCTAACTATACTTCTCTGTGACTATTAAACCATAGTGTGTCAATCCCAAAATGTGAATCCTGTTCATCAATATCCACCTAATACCTCCTCTATATGTCTAGGTGCCCATTTATTGGAAGGGCTGGATTTGGATTTGATCACCCGCCAACAAATTGTGCAGTTTTATGTATATTTTTAACCACAACAATATGAGAGTAAGAAAGCCCATTCGGTATGAAATAAATTTGGTGAGACGCTCTCTGAAATACATTTCTCTACTAAATCATTTCTTGTGTTCTTTAGATGCCATGAAGAGTGAATATGGCTCTAAGTCATGCATTGATAGTGGGGTATGTGTAAACTATAGCTTCAACCTGGTATGCCAAAGTGGCCATTAGCCAAGAATGCTGCAATTCTGATCTCTGCAATAGTTGACCTTTTCCAGGTAGAACCTGAGATTTCTACACATTTTTACACATTCACATTCTGTAATATTATTTCAACCTGCAACAATACAAAATAAGAACATTTAGAATTTTCAATCAGGATGTTAATTTATTTATTTGTACTTCTTTACCTGTGAATCTGTAGACCTGCATCCCAATGGGAAAAAGTGTTACTTCTGTGTTGGAGACAACTGCTTAGGAAATCTGCAGTGTGAGGGACTTGAAGATCACTGCATAACTTATATAGGTAAAATTGTTTACAGCAAAGGGGGAACTAAATCTGAAATTGGATTTTCAACAAACACAAGGTCAGGTGTTCCTAAACCTTTGGTCACATACACATGAAGTATATACTCAATATTGGCCTCAAACGGCATCTAACTACATCAATCACGTCTAACTAAGACATGCATGTGTTTTACATAAACTCTGCCTAAGAACCAACCGTGCCAAACTGTCTGAATACCAATGTGTGCAACATCACTATTAAACCCTCACTAGAGGTGCGTTAGGTATCATCGCGAACATGACCCTGCGTTACCAGATTTTTATAAACTGAGAATTGAATTGAAAATTATTCCACATTATTTCTTTCAGATGCTCTCACTGGCCAAGAGCTCAATTTGAAAGGATGTGCAAGTAAAATCCTGTGTGATTTTGCTCCATTTGGCCTGGCTTTAACCAGAATGAATGTGACCAACAGACAGGTAACTTGGAAGTGCTGTAAGGGGAACCTCTGTAACAGTGCTGCGAGTGCTACACTGAGTTTCTTCCTCATGTTGCTGTTCCTGCGTTCCTCTTTCCTCCTCTACTGAGCTTGAGGTCAAGTCAGATCTCTCAGTCTACATTTCTGTCCTCTCTAGCTGTTAAATTTAATGATAACACTAATTATTATTTTAATCAACGCCGATAATACACTGGCGTACCAACCAGGATTTATTCTCGTGTCACACACAAAGTTCCTGGGACGTACTCCAGATCCACCGTGACCCTGACATCTGTAAAGCGCTTAGTGAAATTGAAAAGTTTCACTGCAATCTTGTGGACATACATTGACCTTACCTTATCAGTTCATCTGTCACACATGTTTTCCACCATCTACAGTAACTTATAAGAGAATCATTTATTTTGTCTGAACTGCGAGAGATGTTGAGCTGTTAGAACAGAAATTGCTGGGAGTTTAAATCATGGTATGGTGTAATGGCGATTAAAAATAAATCTGCAAATGCGTGAGTGAGTGTTTCCATGTTCATGTTTCACATGTAGGACGTGTGGTTTTGCGATGTTATTTCCGTGCGTTCTGAACATATCATGCCCAGTTTTAGGACATAACGTTTTGAAATGTTTATGTTTTTCACACGTGGTTGCATCCAGTAATCATATAATACTAACATTGTTTTAACCGCACACCAAAAACATGATCGTATGCGAAATGTGTGAAATGATGGTTACCTCAGTTAAGCCATAATTAATTATATGACATAAACACAAATAAGAGAAAGAAAAAGACTTTTAATCACATTTCCATATGTTAATATAAAGAACACAATTTTCCACAGTTAATAAACTGAGAACAGAAAACATTTATGTTTGGATTTTTTTTTACATAAAAAAATTTAATTACAACATTCACATCTAAAGAGAGACAGATTTAGAAACAAAAAAGGGAAAAAATTAGTAACTATGGGTTCCATGAAACTACAGGTTCACTACAACATATCATCCACTGGTGTAAATGGTGAGTGGTAAATGGCACACTTATATAGCGCTTTTATCCAAAAAAGCTTTACACTGTGTATCATTCAACCATTCACACACACATCAATGGTAGCAGAGCTGCCATGCAAGGTGCTAACTTGGGGTTCAGTGTCTTGCCTATGGAAATGGGCAAATCCCACAGCGAGGCATTTTGCCGTGTGCCTCCAGAATGCATTGGTGTTCGCAGTGATCTACTGTGTTACTGAAAAACAAGTTACTGTAAAATCATGATGTCATTTATGCAGCAATTCATTACAGTACAGGAAGTGCAACCTGCTTCATCTTCACAGCTTCACACTTCTACCTGCACTCCACCAGCAACAATGAGGTCACTCGTGTTCATCTGCATGCTTTTACCCAAAGGTAAGGAATCACATTTGCATGTGTGTGTGTGAGAGAGAAAGAGAGAGAGAGAGAGAGAGAGAGAGAGAGAGAGAGAAATAGAAGAAATTAATAATTTAAAATTTTTAATTAATTAATTAATTAATTAATTTTATTTTTACAACACGTCCTGTACATGATTATCATCACTTTATAAAAACACAGGGAGTCATCTCTCTGACCCTTGATGAACTTGAATTAACACATCTGGTGTTATGCATGTAATTACACGTCCATCGCGATCCAGTGGCAGGTTCCCGATCTGGCCCCGAGAATGATTTCAATACTTTTGTTGAAGGAATTCTCAAAGGCTGTCGAGTTTCAACTTTTACGGAACGGGACTGGAGGCGGATGCAGGTGCAGATCAAAGTCTTTATTATACACGTAACTCAATAACCAAAGAAAACAACGTCTTCACCGGAAAATGAGAAACTGGAATCGTGGCATAAAACGAGAGCATGAATCAAGGCATGGAAACAAATTATACAATCTATATCACCTATCTAACCTTTACAAACTTTAATACTGAGCGAAGGGCTCAGCAACCGAGGGATTTAAATAGTGAACATAATCAAACCATAACCATGGACACCTTGGGCAAATTAAAGACACTTAAACTAAACTAAATGCTCAAGCATGAAGCGAGCGAACCAAAACAAAGTAACGTCACCAGTCAGGAGCCATGCCACAGTGCCGTCTGCTGGCCGTGGTGAAACATCAACCAGCTTTGCATTTATTCGACCACTTGAGATGGAATGACCCAATACAGAGTTAACAACATGATTAACATATTGTAATACGCACATTTATAGATAGTTTTACCTTTATGGAAAGAAATTATTTTCCACATAAATAAAGGAATAAACCATTACATCAACATTGTTTGTTTGAATCAGGACCTAAACTACACAGTAATGGAAAAATGACACAGGAAATATAGAAGAGGATCAAAAACAGTTCTCCAGAAGATACAGGCACTTCTGGTGCAGATATACACTCTATTCAGCTGTGGTTTTAGAAAAATACTTTACATTGAATAATGAAAGGAAAACAAAGCAGATTTAAAGTGTTTCACTGAAGGAGATTATAGAAAAGTTCAGTTCTGTGCTCTATTCGGCCAAAGATTCTGAAGAACTGTAATGATCGCTTGTGAAGTTATTTAAAAGAATTGACAGGCTTAGGCAAAAATGCAATAAACCCCTCCCCTGTAAACGAAACTCGTCCCCATCACTCTACATGAATAAAACGAGATGCCAGGTCATCTCTCTGGACAACCTGCTGCACCTTCACAACTTACACTTATGCCTGCACTCCACCATCAATGATGAGGGCACTAGTGACACTCATGTTCATCTGCATGCTTTTACCCAAAGGTAAGGAATATTGTGTGTGTGTGGGTGGAGAAAGAGAAAGAAAGAGAGCGATACAGTGGAATGAGATAGAAAGTGTCCCAAAAGTCTCCATACACAGGGGAAATTAACTCTTTTTATGTTTACGAAGTCAGCGTTTGGTTATTTTATGATAAATTGTCATGCTCGATGTCTACAATCTGTGTTGACCTTGGTTTATTTAATTATTTTATTTCCCTCGTTTAGCTGTTGCTGGCCAACTGAGTTGTTACACCTGTAATCCTGCTGTCTGTGTAAAATATACTACGGAAACCTGTGCCTCAGGTTATGATTCCTGCCTCAGTGCATCAGGTGAATAATGCAAATCTGTGTGCGTTGAAAGATATTCACAGTAACACTTAATACTATGGATTCTAAATAATCTATCACCTGTGTAAGAACAAATTATGACCTATGATAGTAACTATTTGAAACAAATGATTAAGCATTATGCTTCATTACTAATAAATGTTCCACCTAGTATACACACAATGTTTATGTAATCCAGGACTCAGAAACTATTAGCACTTAATGAAACCAATTGTTCTCTCTCTCTTTCTCTCTCTCTCTCTCTCAGCTACTTTTCTGGGCAAGAGCTTTACTTTGAAATCTTGTGCAACAAAGCAGCTCTGTGACGCGGCTCAATCGTTATTACCGGGAGCTACTATTGGAAATGTGAAGTGTTGTCAGGGGAACCTGTGTAATGGTGCTGAGAGCTTCACTCTGAGTTTCCTTCTCATGTTTGTCCCTCTGCTTTCCTTCGTCCTCTTCTACTGACCTCTGAGGAAAAATCTCACTTAGAGCTTTTTCTACTACAAGGTTACACAATAAAGATGAAATGATTCTCTTTTCTGTACTTCACTGTACTGCGATTTATAACAAAGTTCTGTCAGTAAATGTTGTTGACTCATAACTGCATTAATCGTTGTGTTTGTCCAAATAAATTCTCTTTTAACACACACACACACACACACACACACACACACACACACACACTTCCACAATTTGTGGAATAATTTCAGAATAATGTTCCTCAACATAAAATTGCAAAGACTCATCATCTTCAGTACATAATATCATCAAAAGATTCTGAGAATCTGGTGAAATCTCTGTGCATGCCCGTGTTCTTCGGGTCCTCAGGCAGCACTGCATTAAAAACAGTCATGATTCTGTAATGGAAATCCCTGCATGGACTCCGAAACGACTCCAGAACTCAATGTCTGTGAACACATTTTGCCGTGCCATCCACAAATGCTGGGTAATCTCTCTCATGCAAAGAAGAAGCCATATGTGAACATGGTCCAGAAACGCCGTAGTCTTCTCTGGGCCAAAGCTCATTTAAAATGGACCAAGGCAAAGTGAAAAAACTGTTCTGCGGTCAGACCAATCGAAACTTAAAATTCTTTTTGAAAACTACGGACGCCGTGTCCTCTAAACTAAAGAGAACTAGATAGCAGAGGGACTGTCCAGCTTTTTATCAGATCTCAGTTCACAAGCCTGCGTGTGAACGCAACTAGACCATGACACTCCCACCACCATGCTTGACTCCAGGTAATACACTCTTGTCTTTGTACTCCTCACCTGGTCACCCCCAGACACGCTTGACACCATCTGAACCAAATTTTATCTTGGTCTCATCAGACCACAGGACATGGTTCCAGTAATCCATGTCCTTAGTCTGCTTGTCTTCAGCAAACTGTTTGCGGGCTTTCTTGTGCATCATCTTTAGAAGAGGCTTCCTTCTGGGACAATAGCCATGCAGACCAATTTGATGCAGTGTGCAGCGTAAGGTCTGAGCACTGACAGGCTGACCCTCCACCCCTTCAACCTCTGCAGCAATGCTGGCAGCACTCATATGTCCATTTCCCAAACACAACCTCTGGATATGACGCTGACCACGTGCACTCAACTTCTTTGGTCGACCATGGCAAGGCCTGTTCTGAGTGGAACCTGTTAAACCGCTATATGGTCTTGGCAATCTTCTTACATCCTAGGCCATTTTTATGTAGAGCAACAATTTTATTTCAGATCCACAGAGAGTTCTTTGCCATGAGGTGCCATGTTGAACTTCAAGTGACCAGTATGAGGGAGTGTTAGAGCAATGACACCAAATTTATCACACCTGCTCTCCATTCACACCTGAGACCTTATAACATTAACAAGTCCCATGACATCAGGGAGGGAAATGGCTAATTGGTCCCAATTTGGACATTTTCACTTAGGGGTGTACTCACTTTTGTTGCCACTGATTTAGACATTAATGGCTGTGTGTTATTTTGAGGGACAGCAAATTTACACTGTTATGCAAGCGGTACATTCACTACTTTACATTGTAGCAAAGTGTCGTTTCTTCAGTGTTGTCACATGAAAATATATAATCAAATATTTACAAAAATGTGAGGGGTGTACCAAGATGTTTGGCACATTCTAATAAACCATCAGGATGTCTTGTAAAAGAAACTAAAGTATTACTGTAGAATACAGATTGCGTAAAAAGTGGTTAAGTTGTTGGTTTAATGAATGGAAGGTTGAAATCCCAGCAGCCACTGCTGCACCTTTGAGCAAGGCTCTTAACCCTCAACTGCTCAGTTGTATAAATGAGATGAAATGTAAGTGGCTCTGGATAAGAGCATCTGCCAAATGTCGTAAATGTAAATGTTAATGTAAATGTAAATCCCTCCCCCTGCCCATTCTCAGGGCTGTACATTCCTATAAATCTGAACATCATCTTCCACCTGGATTAATTTTATATCCAGCTTCTCAACGTCTCCTATCCACCAACAGTGAAGCACTCACTTCTGCTGCTGCTCATCTGTATGCTTTCCTCTGAAGGGAAGAAATCTCACTTTTTTGTGAGTGTAATTTGAAATGGAATTTGTTTAAACAAAACAGTGAATAGTGAAAGTTTGTATAGTTCCTTGGTGTGTATAGTTTACCTGGCGCTGTGATTTATAGTGTCAAGGTTTTATTTTCTCCTTTATGTTCTTCTTTCAGTTCTGTCGCTAACATGTCAGAAGTGCATTCCATTAGGAACCACACCATGCACTAGGACACAGATAACCTGTCCAGACCAGTGTCTCAGTGCAACTGTTTCAGTGTCCTCAAGTAAGTGAATGTGCATTGTGAATTGACGTTTGAAATCTAGCTCAAATATATAGGAGGGTCAACAATATAATATGTAATATATACTATTAAACTATTTACAGTACACACAGTTGGAGTAAGTACAATTATGTATATATGTCACTGTATATATTTCCTAATGTGTAACGTTCTATAGGTGGTAGACGTGAATGTAAATTTACAGACTTGCGGCACTTTGTCATTGTGTGTAAATGAAAGCATGGATGTGGGAATTATGAACATAGCCACCAATGTCCAATGCTGCAGAACTGATCTCTGCAACAACGGAACACTGGCAGGTAAAATAGCTTTGAAAATAACATATGCTTTTATTTTAAAGTTGATAAATTATTGCTCGAAATGTTGTTGGAGTAATTTTATTGTATGTGATTCATTTTATTATTCTTTATTAGCTCCTCCACGACAGTCCCCCAATGGCAAATCATGCTTCACCTGTGATGCTAACCGCTGCTCAGGAACAGTAAAATGTGTGGGGAATCAAGATTTCTGCATTTCTGTTTCAGTTGAACCTTTTGTATGACCACAAATTATAAAGGGGAAACGAGTTATACAGGAAGAACCAAATGCAAAGTGTAAATGTAATTAATCAGTTTCATACAGTAAATATTCTCATACAGTAAGCCCCTTTATAATATAGAATTGTAATTAAAAATGACAATTAAACTTTGATTAAAACTTCTAACTTAACTGAGAAATATAATAATCAATGACTTTCTGAAGGCTTGGTTCTGAATAGTTTGGGTTCTTGCAAAACTGAAGTAGTCAGCATATAAAAAATGTTTAATAACCTGGGTTTTATTGAAGTATAGGGAAACTGTCAGAGCTGCTGTTATAAAATTAAACGTAATCTCTCTCTCTCTCTCTCTCTCCCTGTTTCTTTCTGTCTGTTTCTGTTTCCTTGTCTCATGCTCTCTCTCTCTCTCTCGCTCTCTCTCTCACACTCACACACACACACACACCCACACACACACAGTTCAACAAGGGAACAATGTCTTGAATATGAAAGGATGTGCCACCAAGAGTGCCTGTGATGCGTCTGCTGGAGTGTCAAGCCAACAGGGAGTTGCCCTGGTAAATGTGCAGCTTTGTGCGGGGAACCTGTGTAACAGTGCTGAGATCTTCACACTGAGTTTCCTCCTCATGATTGTCCCTCTGATCTGCACCATCGTCTTCCATTGAGTCTGAAAACTTTTAAAATCTTTAAAAGGAAACAACAAGAAATTTGGTTTGATTGAAGACCTTTTTCGTTTTTCCCAGCGTCTGTTAGCGTCAGCTCTGCAGTGTTCTTGTTTCAAATGCAATTTATCCCACTTTTCCTTTTGGTGAATGTGATGACGATCGATATAAAATCATATAATACTAGAATGCATTTGGGATTTGTATGGCAGTTCATAAAATTCATGAACCCTGGTAATAGTGTAATGGAATGTTTTTATTTGTATCTTGTAGTTAAAATAAAAAAAAATGTAATAAAATAAAGTACACCATCATGTGTCTGATCTCACTTGGTTGAATATTTACACTGATACAAGTGTTTCCATATCCTTTCCAAATTCCTCCTATGGAAATGGGTTGTGTGTGTGTGTGTGTGTGTGTGTGTGTGTGTGTGTGTGTGTGTGTGTGTGTGTGTGTGTGTGAGAGAGATGTCCTCAACCTCACATGAGAGTAGTCCTTTTGGAAAGGAGTTCAATTCGTCACTCACTATGAAGCGGTGGCCAGTCGAAAGCAAAGCATCCAAAACATACTGCCTGCCTGATGATACAATCACAGAATCGATCATTACCTCCACTTATTGCCTCCGCATTCCAAGCAGACGCATTACTTTTCTTGCATTCTTAGCAATATATTTCAACACCTCTCTCACTTCAGAAAAGAATGTTGACAAAAGAGACTGGTATGACAGGAAGGCAGTTCAGTATCGATTCATAAATCGTTGTATTTTACTCAAATGAACTAAGTTAATATAACATAAATGAGCATCAAGTGATATTTAATCACCAGTATTGCTTGTAATAATAGTCACCTTGTGTGTGTGTGTGTGTGTGTGTGTGTGTGTAAGTGGTGCTATTTAGAAAGACACACTAGAAAGACAGTCAGGAATCAAATACAAACAAAGCCTATTGTGTTAAACATCCTATAAATGCTGAGAATATTGTTCTGTGGTTTCTCTTTCACACAAGCAACTTCCCTTTCAAAGGTAACTTCGACGTTGCATTTAGCAGTATGGGAACGCCTTGCGCGTGACCGATATCTGAAGCTTGTGTAAAATCATGCCTTTACTTATAGGGTTAAGTGTTAGTGGTGTAGTATGTGATGGCAACCTCGAGAGGCTGCGCATGGTAACGCTACATTAAGCAGCTCGACTCGCGCTCTTCTCGAAAAAAGAAGAAAAACGGAAGCCGAGCGAGTTGGGTTTCAGACCCTCGCGGATCTGGGCCAACCGTCTCAGGTTCGGGGGATCTCTTAAATCCAGAAGAGGAGCCGGAGACGAGCGCTGCTCTATCTCTCTCTCTGTCTTCCTCCCTCCTCCCGCTATGGAAAGCCAAAGGGGTAATAATCCCTCTCTGACTCCGAAGAGTTAGAAGGATGTGTTAAAAACTGGAAGCAGCGTATAAAGAGCTGCTTGAAGTGATTACCCAGTGAAAGTAAATACTTCACACTGCAGAAACTCCCCTGTCTTTCAGAAGTTATGACAAAATCTCACTTCTGAAAACCATGCTTAAGCCATAGTCATAACTCCACGATGTTGGATTATTTGGCCATTGTGGGAATGAATGGCATGGCTATTTAGCTATGCCCGAGGTGGAGGAGGCGCTTGCTAGCTACCTCTCTCCACCGACGGCAGGTAATTACAGGGGCCGGCTTGCATCCAAGGTGGCATTGGTGGGCAAGCCTATGCAGTAGTAGTCTTGCTTGTGGGTCACTGCAGACAGTGACGGGGTTGCAGGCCTTCCAAGCAGACCTGCTGAGTGAGCTCGACTTATGGCAAAGAAAAAGTTGTCTCAAGCTCATCCGGGTGTCCACGAGTGGAACCTGGGCCAGCACTAGTATGGGGGAAACCCAGAAGGCGAGTATGGCAGCCCGCCTTTCTGCATTTCTGCTGAACCTTTCTGCTGATTATTCTAATATTTTTGTATTAGTTAACCTGCAAAACCATTGCAGGCTTGGTTACTAGTTGATCTGAACTGGCTATGCTGAATACATATTTTGTATTTGCAGCTAGGTTACTGGCTGAAAAACAGCAACCAGTCCCTCAGATCTCCATAGAAACACCTTTTTATAATGTAAATTACCTTATTAAACACATTATGATGGAAAGATGGCAGGAAATCAAATTCAAATCCAGCTCATTTACATTTTCACTGCATTCCACTGATGAGTAAGCAACCAGGGCGAGGTCGTGGTACAGTAACACAGAAAAAAACTTGTACAGGTATTTTTGCTTCCTCTGAATAGTGAACACCTCATCCGTCCAAGAAAAACAAAACAAAAAGTAGAAAGGCGAGGGAGTGGCAGTTTATAGGGCCTTTGAAGTAAGTGAGAACAGGTTCCTGGATGTTCCATAACATCATCATCACAATGTAATGTGCTGTTAGAGAAAAATAATGCGCTTCACAGTGTTTACAGTAACTTCATTCAGCTTCATCACACCCATCTTGCAAAAATAAATATTTATATCATCTTTCATTTTGGCCCATGTGAACATGAAAACATATATTGACAGGTCTTTAGGAACAGGACTTTCTTTCTCAGAATTAAAACAATTATAATTTACATACTGATTACAAATTAAATATCCACTTTAAAATGTCTGTTTTATATACTTTCTTTTTTAATAACATATGTAGAAATGTATCATGTAAAATGTAAGCAGTCAAAAGCTATT
The DNA here is from genome assembly GCA_012411365.1 of Ameiurus melas. Classification (NCBI taxonomy): domain Eukaryota; kingdom Metazoa; phylum Chordata; class Actinopteri; order Siluriformes; family Ictaluridae; genus Ameiurus; species Ameiurus melas. Next base: position 20,020,054 of record CM022768.1, on the reverse strand, counting down.
CAATATTAAATAAACTTCCTCAATGCAGAATTAATCCCTTTAAAGTCCCTTTAAGACTTCCTGCAGTGTCTGTAGATGTTTAAGTGGTGAAAGAAAACAGGAAACAATTCACCTTCACTAGTGATGCTTATGTAAGGAATAACTCATCCGTTCCGATTATTTTTTAATAATACCTGCATTCCTGTAATCTTTATTTCACATTTAAGTGAAACATTTAAGACCTGAAAAGTGTTTTCAAACTAAATGTTTTCATATTTTATGCATCTTTATATCTCTGTCTTGACTTTTTGTAATCACAATATTCCAATCTACAAAGGCACATCTGTTTTATAAATTCAATCTGTTGACCTTTAAAACTGGTTTATTAGCTATGATTGCACACTTTGTAGGTTAAATATGAACTCATCATGTCTTCATGTCTTAATTACGTGTTCATAATTACACAAACATGAAACTAGATAAACAAATCATGGGTGTTGTCTATGAAACACCCATTTTGGCTATGTTATCTATGTTGTCTATAAAAGGAATGACTATGAAAGGAATGTATAAGTCTGTAACAAATCCCTCCCTTGGTACATCCTGCACATCTTCTTTCACCTGATTCATTTGAAATTCACATTCATTGTCACCCTATCAACTTCTCCAACCCAACGACAATGAAGTTCCCGGGTATTACACTGTTTCTCATCTGTACGCTTTTCTCTGAAGGTAAGACGTCTCCCATTTTGTGATTGTAGTTTGAAATGGAATTCGTCGAAATGTTCAAAACTCTGGGATGTTTCGAGGAATATACATTATTTAATTTTTTCGTATTTTTACACAGGGCTAAAAATCTATCTAGTAAAATGAAATGATTACAATATTAATACCAATAGGTAACAGTTAATAGTTACTGATAACTAATAGTAACTGTTACTATTACGCTACTATAATGTTGAGCAAGTATGTTGTGAGGTCTCACTTTGCGTAGCAAAGGAGAGTGAAGCAGGGATTGGCGATAAAACGAGATTAGAGATTAGATTATAATGGGCCTTGATACTACGGACATCTTTTTGAGTTGAAAATGCTCAGACATGGCACCCTGAGTTGTTTTATTAAACTGATTTTACTTTGTTTGCTAGTCAAGCTCACGCTCCACATGTGAACAAACCAATTATAAACGACAGTACCTAGGTCCGTAGCTTACATTTATTCATCTGTTCGTTTAGCAAAATGGCAGCACAACTGACAAAACAGAGACCTAAGTGATTCAACATAGATTATGTGGAATCGGCGGGTTTTACACAACATACAAAAATACACAAAGACAAGATTGGCACATTGCGGAAACACGCTAAACTTGTTTCTCCCTCAAGAAAGCGCTCGAGAAAGAGTGTTGTGAAAGTCTGACATCACAGTGAGTGCATGTGAACAACACTGCAGCCAGAAACAGCGCTGAAGTAAACAAACGCGTAGGAAAAAGGCAATCATTATGAGAAATTAATTATACATTAGCAAGACGTCATATCTTCGAAAAATAGTTGTTACAACTTACTGAGTTGGAAATGTTTTACTTATGCTGCAATTCCTCACATAGGATAACATGAAAAGTGCAATAAAAACCACAACCATGAAACACGAATCAATGTGTACTTTGAGAAATTTGTTGGAAAATCATTTTATTATAATATTTTTTCTTTCAGGCTAGCATTACTTGAAGATCTAAAGTATATTTACATGAATGCAGAGTTATTTTGGTTGCTCTGTTACGTCAGTACCTTGCGAAATCTTACAAACAAATAAGGAAATAAGTGTCATGATACACTCGATTCACAAAACTAGCTTGACGACTATCGTTCATGTTACTGACAGTAAATTACTCCAAGATTCTGTTACGAGAATTCAAGAGCGCTGTGATATAACAGCAAATAAGCTAATCGACATGCAAAAAAACAACTTATGTTGATATCTTTTATTTTTGAAGGAAGGGGGCTGTTTTTTAATCTTTAATGCAAATGGATGTTTGTTTTCAGTTCTCTCTTTTCCTTTCAGTGCTGTCACTGGTGTGTCAGTACAGTGTTTGTCTCTCAGGATCTGGACAATGCAAAAGCACAGAGATAAACTGTCCAAACCAGTGCGTCAGTATAACAAGCATAAAGTATACAGGTAAATGCATCTATATACAGTATGTGTACTTACATAAATTGTACATATATATTAGATAGGACATTGTAGGCCCTTCTGTATATTGTATATATAAGGAAAATTTACATCTACAATGGACTTTTGTCTGAAACCTTCTGTTTCACTGGAACATTTACCCCCTCTACCCTTATTACTGAAGTACATTGTAGTTGCTTACTGGACTGTTCGTCAAAATACTTACTGACAACTTTATTAGGAACATCTGGGCATCTTCACATTCATGCAATTATCCAAACAATCAAACATTTAGCAGATACACGTGGTGCGGTGGGGTGGGGGGTGGGGCGTTTGGTCTAGCAAACGTACGGTAGATCTGCGGGTAGAAAGCCTCGTCGATGAAAAAGGTAAGAGAGCGGATGGACTGGTTCTTGCTAACAGGCAGGCTGTGGTAACTCAAATAACCACTCTTTACAATTGGGTTGAGTAAAAAAAAAAAAGCACCTCAGAATGCTTTACGCACTAGACTTTGAGGTGGATGGGATACAACAGTCCTCCTGTCAGACAAGAACAGGAATCTGAGGATACAGTGGACTGAGGCTCACCCAAACCTGGCATTTGAATGATGGTAAAACATCACCTGCTCAAAGTCACTGAGAGATCCCCCCCTCTTCAAAAATTTTCTTTGTCACTGTTAGCACACATTTTCATAAGACCCTTTGCATCATCCAGAGTTTAGACCAGCAGTCGGTACATTGTTACTGTTCTTTGGATACAGGACAAGGTCTTTTGAATGGCAAGTTCAATTACAAATCCTCATCAGATGGTACTATCGCAAAAACCAAAGTTATTTGCTGCTACTGTTGATGTCAATTGCGTTACCACCAGAGTACAACCAGTCTTAAATTAAATTAAGCTGGCCAAGCAGTAAACAGGACTCCAACAGAGCGTCCTGACTTTTCTTCTATAATCCTCAAGAACAAATTGTGGAAGAGGTTCTATCTCAAGACAAACCTTGAAAGACACCTGGGCCTGATGGAATAAAGGGCAAAGTACTAATGGAACATGCAACTAAGCTGAAGGGGGTGCTGACACAACTTCATCAGCTGTCTCTAGACTGTAATGTTGTACCCCAGGCTTGGAACAAAAGTAGCATTATTCCACTGCCAAAAAATGTACATGCTAAGGAGCTTGAGGAGCTTGAGGACTCTCAGCAACTCTCCAAGGAAATTACTGGTAAACTTGATCCACTACAATTTGCATACAGGGTGTTGCGCGGAGTCGAAGATGCTACCCTCACCCTTATGAATAAGGCCACACAGCACTTGGATTTAGAAAAATTCCAATATTAGGATTTTATTAATTGACTTATCCTCTGCTTTTATACACAGCGTGTATAAATACACTTTTGAGACGTTTGGAGGGTCTACAAGTGCACAAACCCTGATATTGTGGAGTAAAAGTTTTCTACAGGACCACCCACAACATGTGTTGGTAAATGCATGCAGGTCAGAGAATGAGGTTTGACTCATCTAGTTGAGCAAAACGAAGGAAATGTTCTGTAGTGCTGACAAGGCACACACACTTTTTAAGCCTTTATTACTTAATGGAGATGATATAGAGCAGGTGGAATCCTTTAAATATCTTGGAACAGTGATTGCCTCCAATTTTACCTTCAATAAACACTCAGACAGTATTTTTAAAAAGGCTTACCAGCGCTTTTATTATGTTTATTTAGACAATTTAGATGCTTAAATGTCTTAAAATATTTTTGGAGTTGCTTACAAATCACTGATCGAATCTGTACTCACTTTAAAAATTGTATATTGGTTTAACCTTTCACTGTGAAAAACAAGAACTGTCAAGAGTAATAAAGCTAGCTGGTAAAATTATTGGAAAGCAACACTGATCTTTACATCTATTGTGACAGTCAAAAGAATAGCTTACGCTATTACACTGGATAGTTTCCACCCCTTCATGATTTGTTTCAGGTACTTCCATCCGGCAGACCATATAAGGTACCTTTAGTGAAAATTGCTAAATATAAGAAGACTTTTATCCCTACTGCAACTGAAATGTTAAACTGGATCTTAAGATAAATGTAGCTAATGTAAGAGGTCTCCTACAACAGTTGTGATGTTTTTTTTTGTTCGTTTCTAATTGTCTTATTTGTTGTATTGTTTGTTTGAGCCTGGGGATTGGACAGTAAAGTTTTTTGAATTGAATAAATAACACTTGATAGTGTGCAAAAGAAATCCGAGCACTACTACAAGTTGTGGCTACAGGATAATTAACATTGTGGAGGCCATAATTGCATGACACAATTCTGATGGCATCTGGTTTTGGTTGGAATCATAGCTGCACAACTTGTTTTAAACCCTCCCAAGTTCTCCCACATCATCCCATTGCTGTACACTACATCCAGTGGTTTCCCATAGCGACCTCTTCTTCATTTTTTTTATATAAATGTATTTTCTATAATCCAAGTTTCATACCACATCGCACCAGGGTTGTTTTTCCGATCCTTTATTTATCCTACGGTTAATCGTGATTGTACAAGGTTGAATCAAATAAAAACCTTATTGTTTTTGGTATTTTATGTAATTGTTTATCGGAAATACGTGTAACATTTTTTTTTATTCACTTTTAAGGTTTGCATCATATTTTCTAATTGCATGGTGCGTGTATTGTTGTGCAGATGGCAAAAGTTCGACAAAAGTTGTAAAGACTTGTGGCACAAAAGAACTGTGTTTGATTGGGAGTGTAAACCTGGGAGATGTGAAAGTGGCCCAGAATGCCAAATGCTGCAACACTACTCTCTGCAACACTGAAACACTGGCAGGTAAAACAAATGACTGAATGTCAAAATTTCCATTTCTGCCGTCCTAGATTTTGAAAAATCCTAAAGAAACAATATTGCCACAAGCAGCAATCTGAGCGGAACAATCGACTTTCGCTAAGAAAGAGTGCCCAACTGGTCATTTCTTTCCAAGTGACATAGAGCAATAAAGATGCTGTAGATGAACTGTTCACGTTTTGTGTAATGCCTGCTAAAAGGCTGAATGACAGATAGAAAAGGCTGAATGACAGATAGCAGGCGATGTTTTTAACCAAACGGTGATGCAGTACCCCAAATTTCAGCTCGATCCGAGGAAACAGCTGTTCAATTGTACCAGATATTAAACGCAGTCGATCTTGAAACATAACTGCCAATTATAATAATGCTTACTATTTATTTATTTGTTTATTTATTTATTTATTAACTGTATTTATTTCATATTTAAACTTTATTTTAAAATCAAAATGTTCTAATTGGTCAGTGTATCAGTTGTAAGGTTTTTTTTTCGGCTGATCCCCGGAAATCCATTTGTTCCCCTGGAATTTGTATTGTATGAATGTTTGTACATTGTCTGAGTAATTCTTGGTGATTTTATTGTTCGGTTAAGATCTTCCGAAGCAGCGGGCCAATGGGAAGATGTGTTACAGCTGTACAGGTAACGACTGCTCACAAACAGTGGATTGTGAAGGAAACGAGTCTCAATGCATTTCTCACACAGGTGAGTATGGGTTATTTTCATGTCTGCATTTAACTCCTACAAAATGAACTGAAATTGTTCCATTGCATTCCCTAAATTTTCATTTGTATCCCTTTTATAGTTAAATTTAATGTTGTGGAACTTTCTCTTCTCTCTCTCTTGCTCTTTCTCTCTCAGTTAATCAACTAGGCAAGACCGTGACTATGAAAGGATGCTCAGACAAATCCACCTGCAATAATTCCACAATATTAAACTTGCAGGGAATTAACGCTATAAATAATCAATGTTGTCAGGGGAACCTCTGTAACGGTGTTCAGAGCGTCATGCTGAGCTTCCAACTCGTGTTCTTCTCTCTGCTCTCCTCCACCCTCTTCTACTGAACGCCGCTGAGGAAGCAGCTCACTGAAAACTTCATTTGCGTTTATCTAAGTTCACAAAAACTAGAGTCGGATGTTTTATATTTAAGGCGTCGTATGAATATGTTTCTTGTGGCATCAGCTCTGCTGTATTGCTGTTTCAAATGTGACTTGTTTTCATGTGACCCACTTTCCTGTTCATGATGGTGATCTGTATATAAATCCACCTAAAGCTAGATTTTTATCATTTGCACTTGTGTTTATATGGTAGTTAGGACAACAGTGAATAGAAATCCACCAGGAAGTGTATTTATTCTAAGAGAATTAAAAAATAAAGAAAGCTACACTATTATGTGTCTAATGGAGTTTATTTGAATATGTACTGTGCTGGTATGAGGAAACAGAAAAACCCAATCCTCATATATTCATATATAATAAATTATTACTCCTTTTTACTGTCTGTATCGTGTTCAGAGAAATTGATGTTGATCTCGCCCCCTGTCTGAATTTTCTTTGAGTAAGTAATGGATTAATTTTTAGAAACAATGTGAGAGAAGTTTAACAGGAGATTTAGACAACATAGAGAAAGCTAATACAGGTGCATCTAAGAAAAAATAGAATATGGTGGAAAAGTTAGTTTTTTCCCCAGTAATTTAATTCAAAACGTGGAACTTTCATATACTGTAGATTCAGTAGACATAAATTGAAATATTTCAAGCTTTTTTTTGGTTTTAATCTCGATGATTGCGGCTTACAGCTCACGGAAATCAAAAATCCAATATCTCAAAATATTAGAATAAAGAATTTATAATACAGAAATGTCGATTTGAGAAGAGCTCCAATCAGGGAATTAACTCAAAACACATGCAAGATTTTCCTGAGCCTTTAATCTCTGGTTCAGTACACACAACCACAATCACGGGAAAAACGCAAATTTTTATGTAAATTTTAAATTTCATTTGGAAATCAAGGTCTCAGAGTCTGGAGGAAGAGTGTAAAGGAACAGAATCCAGGTTGGGGGAGGATGTCAGAAATGTGATTTAAGTGACTTTGACTGTTGTTGACAGAATGGTGGTTTGAGTATTTCAGAAACATTTCACATCACCATAAAAGCAGGATTCCTCTCAGACTTTACTCATATTTGAACCCCATCTGCTTCATCTTCACACCTCAACTTCTACAGAACCACCAATGATGAAGTGTCTGGTCACACTGCTGCTCATCTGCATGCTGTTCTCCATATGTACTGAAGCTGACATGGAGCTAATTTCAGTAAATCAATTGGTCAGTAGTTCCTTTGTATATAGGTGTCTGCATATATTTTAATTATTGCAAGTTTTTGCATGGTTTTTCATTCTCATTTTTCTTTAGTGCTGTCACTGACTTATTATCTGGAACATCTGTCCAGATTAGTGTGCCACAGTGACCACTTCTGTGATTCTGAAGATCACAGAATCACAGTTTAAAGATCACAGATTCTAAAGAGCTGTAATGATTGTAGGTGGTAGAGTATTAGAAAATATATTACAGGCTTAAAAATTGCAGTCCTCCAGCAATGAGGTAGCTAACCCACCTGAGTGAATGATCTGGTTCAGCTGATGCATACAGCTGTCTGTCATCCTCAGAGTGGTGGAGGCTAATACCATGTTATGAAGCATATACATGGAGAATACAAAGTACATCTCCAAATACAGTCACTTACACAATAACATTTACAGAGTGATAATGGTCAGGTAAGATCTAAACCATAAAGAGTCGTTTAATTACATAAATAATCATGACAACAAACGCTTGTCAGGCAAGGGATACCTCTGGTGGACAATTGGTGCAATTACATGGGCTGATGTTCCAGCCGGGGTGGTCTGATCTCTGATACAGGTCTGGTTCAACATAAGTGCAGTCTTTTGGTCCAACATTTATTTTAGCGGCATTCCTAATAACTATAGTAGACTGTTGTTATATGCTTAATCAATAATATTAAAGTCAGACATAAATTAATATCATTTATTTCACATAAATTATAATTAATTGTATTTAAATACATAATTTACTCATTTATTTATTCGCAATTTTAGAATTTTCCATCTCACTTCTGCCCAACTTGTAAAACCTTCATGTCCCACTAGAGGGCCCACAACCCTCAATTTGAATACCTTTTCCACATAAATGCATTCAGTGAACCATCCATCCATCCATCTTCAACCGCTTACTCCTTTTCAGGGACACAGGGAACCGGAGCCTATCCCAGAAAGCATCGGGCACAAGGCGGGGTACACCCTGGACAGGGTGCCAATCCATTGCAGGGCACAATCACATACACACTCAGAAACCCATTCATACACACGGACACTTTAGACACGCCAATCAGCCTACCATGCATGTCTTTGGACTGTGGGAGGAAACCGGAGTACTCTGAGGAAACCCCCGCAGCACAGGGAGAACATGCAAACTACGCACACACATGGCCCCGGCAGGAATCGAACCCCAGACCCTGGAGATGTGAGGCGAATGTGCTAACCACTACGTGACCACAGTCCTCAAAATTTTTTACACACCTTGATTTTCTAGCACCAGCAACACTTTATTTTGCAAATGTTTATGTACAAAGCTGATTAAACTAAATGAATAGGAAGCCTGTATATAAGTTTGTCACTATGACCATTTCTGTGTACAGGAGACTTACTTCCTTATGACTTAAGTTACGATATGAGATTTTTTTGTAACATTTTGTGATATCATCATCTTCTCTGTTCTGAAGACTTTCCCTTGTTTATACAACTTTATAGATCCTCAAATGGAAGGTGGAGGAGCACAATGTCTCTAACATCCACCAGCTCCATGATGAGTGGAAGAGGACTCCAGTGGCAACCTGTGAAGCTCTGGTTAACTTCATACCCAAGAGGGTTAAGGCAGTGCTGGAAAATAATGGTGGCCACACAAAATATTGACACTTTGGGCCCAATTTAAGACATTTTCACTTAGGGGTGTACTCACTTTTGCTGCGAACGGTTTAGACATTAATGGCTGTGTGTTGAGTTATTTTGAGGGACAGCAAATTTACACTGTTACACAAGCTGTACACTCACTACTTTACATTGTAGCAAAGTGTCATTACTTCAGTGTTCTCACATGAAAAGAAATAATTAAATATTTACAAAAATGCGAGGGGTGTACTCACTTTTGTGAGATACTGTACATATTTATACACACATTATATATATATATATATATATATATATATATATATATATATATATATATATATATATATATAATATATATATATATATATATATATATATATATATATATATATATATATGTATATATATATATATATATATATATATAAATATATATATATATATATATATATATATATATAAACTATCAGGATGCCTTGTAAAAGAAACCAAGTATTACTGTAGAATACAGATTGCGTAAAAGCACCCGTAAATCCCTCCTCCTGCTCTTTCTCACAGCTGTGCATTCCTACAACAAAAGTGAGCTCCATCTTCAACCTCGATTTATTTTATATCCAGCTTCTCCACTCCTCCGATCCACCAACAATGAAGCTCTCGATTACGCTGCTGTTGATCTGTATGCTTCCCTTTGAAGGTAAGAAACCTCATGTTTTTTTGTGAGTGTAATTTGAAATAAAATTTGTTTAAACAAAGTGAGTAGTGAAATTTTGTATAGTTCCTTCACATGTAAAGTTTACCTTGCGCAGTGATTAATAGTGTCAAGTTTTTATTTTCTGCTTTATGTTCTTCTTTCAGTGCTGTCACTAATATGTCAGCAGTGCATTTCATCAGGAATCACACAATGTACACAGACAACCTGTCCAGACCAGTGTCTCAGTGCAACTGTTTCAGTATCCTCAAGTAAGTCAATGTACATTGTGAATTTCATATTGATGTTTGAAATCTATCTAAAATATATAGCAGGGCCAACAATGTCGTATGTAACATACACTATTTAAACTATTTAGGGTGTTTTCACTCTTGTATGTGTATACGCGAACAAAGCAGGTGATCTTTGCGTTTGTGGGTCCGTTTATGGTTAGATTTCTTTGTGATGTGTGAAAGCAACAAAGTCGTCCCCGCTTTGCTTTGCGGTTTCATTTCGTCATGCGCACCTGGAAGCTCGCCATACCTGCAGGTACTGCTGAAAACAACACAAAACTTTTCCACCGTGTCAGATCGCGGGGTCGCGTGGTTTCAGGAGGAGAACTGTGCACTTCTTGAAATTTGGAAAGTTGATTGCATTAAACGGCAATGATCCTCAACACATGGACTTAAAGTGATTCTTTTGTTTTCTCAAAAAAAGAAAAGTGGCTAAATAAAAGTTTTTAAAAAACATCGGCAGTACATGAGCACTCGTGACAAAATGCATCAAAGTGATGAGTCTGCTCAAATTCAGATTGCTGTCCCTTCTATAACGACTTGGATGAAATTTTGGGTGCTATCTGTGGTCTGAGTCCTTATGAAGTTGTGGTATGAACAAGGAAGGGTTCGAGATCACTTCATTGCTGATGAGGACCAAAAAAAGAACCGGGTTCTCTTTTGAGTCCACCATATTGTGAACACCAAAAAGACTGAGGTCACTTTTGTCCTGTTCCCTTTGTGGTTCACTTTAAGGATGTTTTCACATCTAGTACATTTTAAAAGAACCAAACCCAGTTCACTTACAGTACACTCAGTTGAAATAAAATTTATATAATTCTGTATGTGTAACAAATCTGTGTGTGTATGTGGTACAGACGTGAATGTAAATTTACAGACTTGCGGCACATCATCCTTGTGTGTAAATGAAAGCTTGAACGTGGGAATTATGGACATAGCCACCAATGTCCAATGCTGCAACACTGATCTCTGCAACACTGGAACACTGGCAGGTAAAAATAATAGTGAAAATAACATATACTTGTATTTTACAGTCGTTAAATTATTGCTCAAAATGTCGTTGGAATAATTTTATGGTACGTGATTTATTTTATTCCTTATTTATACTTTATTAGCTCCTCCACAGCAGTCCCCCAATGGCAAATCATGCGTCACCTGTGACAATAACGGCTGCTCAGGAACAGTAAACTGTGTGGGGGATCAAACTTTCTGCATTTCCGCCTCAGGTGAATGTTTCATATGACCACAAAATATAACGGGGAAACGAGTTATACAGGAAGCACAGAATGCAAAGAGGTGCCTCAGTGTAAATGTAATTAAACAGTCTCGTACAGTAAACTGTCTCATACCTCAAACAGTGAGCCCCTTTATTATATAGAATTGTAATTAAACGTTGATTAAAACCTCAAATCTAAGTGAGAAATATAATAATCAATGACTTTCTGAAGGTTAAGTTCTGAATAGTTTGGGTTCTTGCAATATTGAAGTAGTCAGCACATCAGGATAAAAAAAATGTTTAATAAACTGGGTTTTATTGAAGTATAGGAAACTGTCAGAGCTGCTGTTATAAAATTATACTTAATCTCTCTCTCTCTCTGTCTATCTGTCTCTCTCATTCTCTCTCTGTCTGTCTGTCTCTCTAATTCTCTCTCTGTCTCTCTCTCTCTTTCTCTCTCTCACACACACACAGTTCAACAAGGGAACAATGGCGTGTATATGAAAGGATGTGCCACCAAGAGTGCCTGTGATGCGTCTGCTGGAGTGTCAAGCCAACAGGGAGTTGCCCTGGTAAATGTGCAGTGTTGTGCGGGGAACCTTTGTAACAGTGCTGAGATCTTCACACTGAGTTTTCTCCTCATTATCGTCCCTCTGATCTGCACCATTGTCTTCCATTCAGTTGACTGAAACAACAAGAAATTTGGTTTGATTGAAGACCTTTTTTATTTTTCCCAGCTACTGTTAGCATCAGCTCTGCAGTGTTCTTGTTTCAAATGGAATATATCCCACTTTTCCTTTTGGTGACTGTGATGACGATCGGTATAAAATCATATAATACTAGAATGCATTTGGGATTGTATGGCAGTTCATAAAATTCATAAAGTAGTGGAACTAAAATGGGTTTTTTTTTGTATCTTGTTGTTAAAATAAAAAAGTAAAATAAAATGAAGTACATCATTATGTGTCTGATCTCACTTGGTCGAATATTTACACTGATACAAGGATGACAAATAACAATGAACATGCACATGGTCTCGTCTCCTTACTCTATAGCTCTATAGTGTCAGTTTACCAGAACAACTTTCCGGCACCTTGAAAGTGTTTCCATATCCTATCCAAATTCCTCCTATGAAATGGGTATGTGCCCTGCGATGGACTGGGACCCTGTCCAGGGTGTACCCTGCCTATATATATATGTATATATGTATATATATATTACATTTACATTTATTCACTTGGCAGACGCTTTTATCCAAAGCGACTTACAAATAAGCAAAGCGATATATCAAGCAGGGAACAATACAACTAGTGGTACTATACAAGATCCATTAATTGAATACCAGAGGAAGCAAAGTGTACAGAGTAGAGGTGTAAGTGCATTGTCTGTGTTTTCTTTTTTTTTTTTTTTAGTAGTTGGTTAGGTGTTCTCTGTTTTTTGAAGATAGTGAGAGACTCTGCAGTCCGGATTGAGATCGGAAGAGCATTCCACCACTGGGGAACGGTATGCGTGAAGGTTCTGGAAAGGGACCTTACGCCTCGCTGAGTTGGAACTACTAAACGTCGGTCGCTAGTTGTTCATGATTGCGAAGAAGGCGTCCGCCTTCAGGAGAGAGTTGAGGTAGGAGGGTGCTGTTCCTGACAAGGTCTTGTAGGTGAGCATCAAGGCCTTGAACTTGATGCGGGCAGCTACAGGAAGCCAGTGGAGGGAGATGAAGAGGGGTGTGACATGAGTAGTCTTGGGCTGGTTGAAGACAAGGCGCGCTGCAGCATTCTGAATCATCTGAAGGGGTTTGATGGAGCTGGCTGGGAGGCCTGAAAGCAATGAGTTGCAGTAGTCCAGTATAGAGATGACAAGAGCCTGGGATATATATATATATATGGGATCAGAATTTATTTTGTGTTATTATTTTGTAAATACATATTTACAAAATATGTATTTAGCATTGACAGTTCAGATCAACTATCTGCCTACAATTGTTTTTCCTGATATAAATATATAAATATATATATCAGGAAAAACAATTGTAGGCAGATAGTTGATCTGAACTGTCAATGCTAAATAAATATTTTGTACTTGCAGCTAGGTTACTGGCTGAAAAACAAAAGCAAATGGACCAATCTGATATGAAGAAATAGAAGAAAATAATTCCACCCAACCACTAACTGTCAGAACTTCTACCCAACCCAACCCATACACACCTCTAAGTCCAACCTTTGCACAGACCTTTCCTGGAAGGCTGAAAAACAGTGACCACGCCCCCAGATCTGCACAGAAACACCTTTTATAATGTAAGTTATGTAAGTTAAAATGGTAGGAAATCAAATTCAAATCCAGCCCATTTTCATTTCCCCTGCATTCCACAGATGAGTAAGCAAGCAGGGCGAGGACGTGGGACAATAACGCAGCAAAAAGTTGTATGGGTGTATACTGAATACTCTGAAAACTGAATAACTCATCCAAGAAAAAAAATGAACTTAAAATGAGAGCGGCAGTTTATAGCGGATATGAAGTAAGTGAGAACAGGTTCCTGGATGTTCCATAACATCATCACAATGTAACAATAAACAATTAAAAATGTGATCTGTCATTATTGAATAAACAACAAAAATTGTAAGTTCTTATCAAAACAATGTGATAACTCATGTGAACATAAAAGCATGTCTTGACAGGTCTTTAGGACCTGGAGTTTCATTTACATAGTGACTACAAATTAAATGTCCACTTTAAAATGTCTGTTTTATATACTTTCTTCTTTATGACGTATGAAGAAATGTGTTAGGTAAAATGTAAACATTCAAAAGCTATTCAATATTCAATAAATATATATACAGTAGATAAATCCATAACTGTGATATGACCTTTTTACACTTTTTAACCATTTATAATTATATTTAACATTGAAGAATGTCTGTGAAACAAGTGTCTTTCCTGTACTCACTCATGTTATAGCAGCTACAGTATAAACGGTCCTTCCCTCAACAACCTCTCTATTTTCTCTGCCGTAAAGCTGTCATAAAAGCAGAAAAACTGTGAAGCATAAACTCCTCTGTTCTGAAGACGCCTGAAAAAACGTAACATTACAGCTTTACCTACGACAGTTATAAAGTGCTGACACTGGAGACTCCTTCCATAAACATTAAATATAAACATCTCCTAACAGAAAGCCTGTTTTATAAATTTAATTTATTAACCTTTAAAACCATTGTAGATTGGTTTATTAGCTGTGATCGTACACTGATCTGTATTTTGTAGGTTAAATATGAACTCATCATGTCTTCATGTATTCATTACGTGTTCATACTTAATTACAGGAACATGAAACTAGATAAACAAAGCAAGGGTGTTCCCAGAGTGATGCCTGTGAAAGGAATGAATAAAACTGTAACAAATCCCTCCCTTGTTACATCCTGCACGTCTTCTTTCAGCTAATATGTCGATATCACGAGATTAGATTGTGAATGATCTGTTTCTGGAGAGAGATCGCTATAATGTACCTTGATACTACTGACATCTTTTTCAGTTGAAAATGCTCAGACATGGCACCCCGAGCTGTTTTATCAAACTGACTTTTCTTTGTTTGCTAGTCAAGCTCACGCTCCACACGCGAACAAACCAATTATAAACTACAGTACGCAGGTCCGTAGCTTACATTTATTCATCTGTTCATTTGGCAAAATGGCAGCACAACTGACAAAACAGAGGCCTAAACGATTCAACATAGATTACGTGGAATCAGCGGGTTTTACACAACGTACAAAAATAAGCAAGGCAAGATTGGCACATTGCGGAAACACGCTAAATTTGTTTCTCCTTCAAGAAAGCACTCGAGAAAGAGTGTTGTGAAAGTCTGACATCACAGTGAGTGCATGTGAACAACACTGCAGCCAGAAACAGCGCTGAAGTAAACAAACGCGTAGGAAAAAGGCAATCATTATGAGAAAATATTGAAGCATTAACAAGACGTCATGATATCTTCGAAAAATAGTTGTTACAACTTACTGAGTTGGAAATGTTTTCCTGATGCTGCAATTCCTCACGTAGGATGCCATGAAAAGTGCAATAAAAACCACAACCATGAAACACGAATCAATGTGTACTTTATTGAAATTTATTTGAAAATGATTTTATTATTATTATTTTCGTTCAAGCTATCATTACTTGAGATCTAAAGTATATTTACATGAATGCAGAGTTATTTTGGTTGCTCTGTTACCTCAGTGCTTTGTGAAATAGTCTTATAAACAAATAAGGAAATGATACACTCGATTCACGAAACTAGCTTGACGATTTCGATCTATCGTTCATGTTACCGACTGTAAATTATTCCATAGATTCTGTTGCGAGAATTCAACAATGCTGTGGAAACCTTCTGTTTCACTGGAACATTTACCCCCTCTACCCTTATTACTGAAGTGCATTGTAGTTGCTTACTGGACTGTTCGTCAAAATACTTACTGACAACTTTATTAGGAACATCTGTTCATGTTCACATTCATGCAATTATCCAAACAATCAAACATTTAGCAGATACACGTGGTGGGGTGGGGGCGGCGGGGAGGGGGGGGGGGTTGGTCTAGCAAACGTACGGTAGATCTGCGGGTAGAAAGCCTCGTCAATGAAAAAGGTAAGAAGAGAGTGGATGGACTGGTTCTTGCTAACAGGCAGGCTGTGGTAACTCAAATAACCACTTTTTACAATTGAATTGAGTAAAAAAAAAAAAGCACCTCAGAATGCTTTACGCACTAGACTTTGAGGTGGATGGGATACAACAGTCCTCCTGTCAGACAAGAACAGGAATCTGAGGATACAGTGGACTGAGGCTCACCCAAACCCGGCATTTGAATGATGGTAAAACATCACCTGCTCAAAGTCACTGAGAGATCCCCCCCTCCCTAAAAATTTTCTTCGTCACTGTTAGCACACATTTTCATAAGACCCTTTGCATAAAGTGCTGATCTTCTAGGATTTTACACAAAATTCACACAGAATTTATTTGAATGATGGTCAAACATCATTCTGCTCAAACTGCTCACTGAGAGATTTTTTTTCTCCACCCCTAAATTTTTAGTCGACACTGTTAGCACATGTTTTCATATGAAACTTTGCATCATCCAGAGTTTAGACCACTAGTCTGTCAGGATCTGGACAATGCAAAAGCACAGAGATAAACTGTCCAAACCAGTGTGTCAGTATAACAAGCACAAGGTATACAGGTAAATGCATCTATATACAGTATGTGTACTTACATAAATTGTACATATATATTACATAGGACACTTCTGTATATTGTATATATAAGGAAAATTTACATCTACAATGGACTTTTGTCTGAAACCTTCTGTTTCACTGGAACGTTTGTGTACCACACTGAACATTTACCCCCTCTACCCTTATTACTTAAGTACACCGTAATCGCTTACTGGACTGTTCCTCAGAAGGAACACCTGGGCATCTTCACACTCATGCAATTATCCTTACAACCAATCATTTCACAGATACACGTCACAGGGAAGAACTGTGATCTCAACGATCACACAGGCTGGATTGTGAATTTCAGAAAGTGCTGATCTTCTAGGATTTTACACAAAATTCACACAGAATTTATTTGAATGATGGTAAAACATCATTCTGCTCAAACTGCTCAAAGTCACTGAGAAATTTTTTTTCTTTACCCCTAAATTTTTAGTCGACACTGTTAGCACATGTTTTCATATGAAACTTTGCATCATCCAGAGTTTAGACCAGCAGTCGGTACATTGTTACTGTTCTTTGGATACAGGACAAGGTCTTTTGAATGGCAAGTTCAATTACAAATCCTCATCAGTTGGGACTATTGCTAAAACCAAAGTTATTTTCTGTTTCTGTCGATGTGAGTTGAGATACCACCGGAGTACAACCAGTCTTAAATTAAATTAAGGTGGCCAAGCAGCAACAGGACTCCCACAGAGCATCCTGACTTTTCTTCTATAATCATCAAGGAACAAATTGTGGAAGAGGTTCTATCTCAAGACAAACCTTGAAAGACACCTGGGCCTGATGGAATAAAGGGCAAAGTACTGATGGAAACATGCAACTAAGCTGAAGGGGGTGCTGACACAACTTTATCAGCTGTCTCTAGACAGCTGTAATGTTGTACCCCAAGTTTGGAAGGAAAGTAGCATTATTCCACTGCCAAAAAAGGTACATGCTAAGGAGCTTGAGGACTTCAGATCAATGCCGATAACATCTGTGCTTTGCAAATGCATGGAGAGAGTGGCTTCTCAGCAACTCCTCTAGGAAATTACTGGCAAACTTGATCCACTACAATTTGCATACAGGGTGTGGCGCGGAGTCGAAGATGCTACACTCACCCTTATGAATAAGGCCACACAGCACTTGGATTTAGTAAATTTCAATGTTAGGATTTTAGTAATTTAGTTTTCCTCTGTTTTTATACACAGCATGTATAAATACACTTTTGAGACGTTTAGAGGGTCTACAAGTGCACAAACCCTGATATTGTGGATTAAAGTTTTCTACAGGACCACCCACAACATGTGTTGGTAAGTGGATGCAGGTCAGAGAATGTGGTTTGGCACATCTAGTTGAGCGAAACAAAGGAAATGCGCTGTGGTGCTGACAAGGCACACACACTTTTTAAGCTTTTGTTACTTAAGGAAGATATAGAGCAGTTGGGAACCTTTAAATATTTTGGAACAGTGATTGCCTCCAATTTTACCTTCGATAAACACCCAGACAGTATTTTTAAAAAGGCTTACCAGCGCTTTTACTAGGTTTACTGAGACAATTTAGATGCTATAATGTCTTTTAGGAGTTTCTTACAAATCACTGATCGAATCTGCACTCACTGTTAACATTGTATCTTGGTTTAAACCTTTCACTGCGAAAAACAAGAACAAACCATCAAGAGTTATAAAGCTTAACTCTTTGGTTAAGAGTTATAAAGTTCTTAAATTAACACATTATTTAAAAAAATCATACGTATGTGGTTTGTGTGTTTTTTATACTGATAGATATATTGATTCTTTTACATTGTGACTTCTATGAGTCGCTCTGCCAGATGCCGTTAATGTAAATGTAAATGTAAATACATCCATCTGCTGTACATATGATTTGCCTCCAGGAGTCACCATCAAGGAAAGAATAAAGGACTTGTATGAAGATGGCAGAGCAAAGGTAGCCAAGGAACTGGGGCATGCTCAAGCCTAAGTTCAGTATCCAAGATTAGGCCTGCTTAGGTCTATTGTTTCCTTTATTATACTCTGATTCCAGGGTTTCCTGCTCTGTTTATTTATTTATTTATTTTTATATATAAATGCATTTTCTATAATCCCATTTTTATACCACATTGCACAAGAGGCGTTTTGCCCCCCAAATCATAAATTAGAGCAAAACTCAAAGGACGATGATTATTCTTGTGACATGGAAGTTGAGGCTGGAGACAGGAACACTGCAGATGAAGACGAGGATGAAGATAAACGTTCAGGGGACAATAAGCAGAATGGTACAGTGGAAAGGAAGGACCAGTATTATTCTTGTGACATTGAAGCTGAGGTCTCAAAAGGTTGACTGGAAGGGCTGCCTATGTAAATAATTTTTTTTTTTTTTTGGCTCCCAACCACAGTCTAAACATGTACATAAATAAATTAAAAGAAAACAAATAAAAATGTTGAAATATTAAAACATTTGTGTATCATCAGTTCTTTTAATTATTTCATTAAGAGGACATTTATTTTTTGAAGAAAACCATTCAATCCAGTACAGGTCATTTTGACCCCCTTTATGCATTCGTGAATGTTTTTTTTTGGTTCATGCATTGTAGGGTTAAATATCAAAAATATAAAAGGTGTGTGTCATACCTACCTAGTCGAACACTTTACAGTTGGCTTTATAACTGTACGTCATTCCCTTCAAATTCTACTGAGTTTTAAATTATGGTATATTTTGTGTATGGGCCCATTCGTTAGTGAAATTCATATCTAATTTACATATGATTTAATAGCATATTTTGTTAAATATCAAAAATCTAAAAGGTTTGCATTATAGCTGACACATAGATGAACACTTTACAGTTGGTTATATGACTGTAAGTCATTCCCTTCAAATGCTATTGAAGTTTGAAACGTGTATAACAATGTCATATGTAACTTTAGAGTTATCCCTTAATTTCCGCATATCTGTGAATATCAAACATCCAACGTCAAACCAACTACATGCCAGAATGACAGAATCCATTCAATGAAAAAAGTCTTCAAAATTATTGCACACATCCACTTTTGCTAAAATAAGAAATATAACATCATTACATGATTCATACAATTAACAAAAGTTCATGCTTTTGTTAACTCTTAAATTGGATTATTGTAATACCTTACTGTCTGGATGTTCCAATAGGAGCTTAAACACACTCCAGTTAGTCCAAAATGCAGATGCAAGAGTCCTTATTAGAACCAGAAGATACGACAACATCACCCCGATGTTATCCACACTGCACTGGATCCCAATCAAATTTTGCATTGATTATAAAATACTACAATTGACCTAAAAAGCACTGAATGGTCTCGTACCACAGTACTTGAGCAAAATTTTGGTCTTTTATGATCAAACAAGTGGTTTTCACAATTTAAGAATGTGGTATGAAATAGTTTTCTTCACACTTAGATAGTAAACACATTGAGCATATCATAAATGTGTCATGTTTTGAGAATTTAGTTTTATTAATGGCAAGATTATACTTAAAGTTTAAGTATATGCTTACCTTAAGCTTATACTTATTGGAACGTCAATAATTTTCTTTACTTTTCTTTAAAAAAAAAAATCCAGATATACAAACAGAGGAAAAGTGAATAGAGTCAAAATTTTCATAGAATAAGAAATGGATTATATTTTAGAAACAAGGAAACACAAGTTAAACAGGGAGAGTTAGCCAACACCTAGAAAGCTAATATTTGACCAGGCAGGAAAGAAAATGAAAGCTGCTCAGTGAACATTATTTAACACTGAGTTTAAACACTGTCAGATAGCATTACACTTTTAATCACTGACAAGATGAAGGATGTCTTCTGTAAGGAGATATTTATTTAACATTCATTCCGAACATCGTGTATATAAGCAGGCGTGTGCCTGCTTTTGTTATTTATTTTAATAAATATCCACAGCTTGCACTTCAGTTGTTTCCGCTTCATGAGATTTTTCACTGTTGAATTCTGATGTTTTTGTACTATTTCACAGGAAAGTCTTTGAGACAGAGTGCTTTACGCTTTGAGGGAAAGTTATACGTTATAGCTTTTATAAGATAAGAGAGAACAGGAACGAACTTGTTTGATTGTCATTTCACATAACTATAAATGAATAAAAAGCACAACGCATCATTCTTTCATGGCTTGAAATTGTAATCATAGGCCAATTGCTGTGTTATAAAAGAAATAAAATCCTTCAGTAGTGGTAACTCTACTACTCCTGCTTTATCACCATGCTGGTATTGATTATTTTCTTAAAACAGCATGATGCATTATGTCTTATTACTTTCTTAGCTAAAGGTCACACCTAAAATACCGTAACTATTGGTGTAAATATTGGTTTATTATACAATACAAACATATTATATATTCCTAACCTAACATCATTTAATTTATTGTGTTTTTTTTAATTATTATTATTTAATTTTTTTTTAGATTTTTATATTGTTATTCTGTACCAAAATATTATTTCTTACATTTTCAAGTTATTATCACGTATTATCACAATACAGTCACTGGGTCCAACCTGATTATCGTAAAGGTGTTCAGAAAGCCAACAATCATGTTAACATGGTAACTGAATGACGAGGAAGAAGGTGATTAAAATACATCAGTTTGGGAAGGGTTACAAAGCTATTTCAAAGGCTCTGGGACTCCAAAGAACCACAGTGAGAGCTGTTATCTCCTAATGGAAAAACTGGGCTCAGTAGTGAACCTTCCCAGAAGTGTCTGACCTTCCAAAATTCTTCCTAGAGCACAGTGACGTCCAGGACATCCAGGACGTCACAAAAGAGCAAAGGAACTACAGGCCTCTCTTATTTTTACTTCCTTAAAAAATGTAAAACTGTATTGTGTGTTTACTCAGATTGCCTTTGTTTTATGTTGTGTTTTGTTTGAACATCTAAAACCATTTAGTATGAGATATACACAAAAAGAGAAGAAATCAAGGGGGCACATACTTGTTCACAGCAATATCATATAGATCAAGATTGCGTTGGCCGCATTTTAAACAAGCACCACTGAACATGTGCAGCTCTGCAAAATATTTAATTGAATTAAATATTCAATTTTATTGAAAATTCAATTTTATTGAATGTCATGCCCTTTATCAGGATAAAGCAATTACTGCAGTTATTTACAAGAAAGAGAAAGTTACACCTCATCACAATTACAGAAATAAAACTTAAGGTATACGTCAGGGGAGGGAAATAAATCCCTCCCTCGTTGTACACGCCCCATCACCGCCCCATTACTTACTCATATTTGAACCCCGTCTGCTTCACCTTCACACCTCTACTTCTAGAAAAAACCACCAACAATGAAGTCTCGAGTCACACTGCTGCTCATTTGCATGCTTTTCACCAAAGGTAATGAAGCTCATATTTTGAATGGAGGAAATAAATAGAAGTAAATCAGTACTTCAGTAAATCAGTCAGTCAATAGTTCATTGGTTTGAATAGTTTAATGATTGTGCAAGAGGTTATTTATTTATTCTTCATTTAACCTTTTTATTTAATTCTCATTTCATTTTTTTTTCAGCGCTGTCACTGACTTGTCAGTGTCTGCCATCAGCATTTGGAAACTGCACCAACGAACGGATCACCTGTAAAGATAAATGTCTCAGTGCAACCACTTCTGTGAACTCGAGTAAGTGTGTGTGTGTGTGTGTGTGTGTGTGTGTGTGTATCCTAATTTTTTTTTGTACTCCCTGATTGGTCCATAAAAATACTATATATGCAGCGTGCAGAAATAAAACATGACAGGTTAATTATTTTCCTATAACAGCATGCCCTGAAGTGCTTCGTTCATCTTATAACAAAAATATATGTAACTGAAATCACACTCATCACACTGCTATGCGGAATGTTCTGTAGGTGCTAACGGTGTGACAGATTATATCATTAAGACTTGCGGCATGCCTGAACTGTGTGCAAATGTGAGCCTGAACCTGGGAACAATGAACGTGACATTCAATGCCAAATGCTGCAGCACTGATCTCTGCAATGCTGAAAATCTACCAGGTAAAACAAAGCGTTTTTTAAAAAGTTTCATTTAAACTCAAGATAGATGTGATCCTTGTTTATTTTATTTCACATTAAATACTTTTGGAGTAATTCTTGGTGACATATGAGACTGTTTGTTTGGTTTGATTTCCCCGCTAAGTTCTTCCGAAGCAGGATCCCAATGGGAGAACGTGTTACACCTGTGATGCTCACAACTGCTCAGCGAAAGTGAGATGTGAAGGAGATGAAGATCGCTGTGTCGCTGTATCAGGTGAACTAAATTTAACACTTTCTGTAAGAAGCATGTATTTTTTTTTCAGAACTGAGATCTTTAATGACTTTAAAATGTATACTTTTCCCCATTTGAGGTGAAGAAAAAAGTAAAAGTAAATTGTATCTGTTTCTTTGTTGAGTTGTTATTGGATTTTCATCAAATCTGCAGGAATTTTAATGATGAAAACAAAAAGTGTTCTACTTGATATGGACGAGCTCTTAAGCAGATACTGACAGATTTATATTAGTCTAAAATGTATATTAAATATTACATTTCTTGAAAGTTTAGGAATATGCAAATTGAAAATGTACCAAACCTGTAAGCACGAGTGATGATGCACTGGTGAAGTGGATTTCCGGCCCGCCCCGTGTAGGCGCTGGTTGGCCTGCCCAAAGTGTCCGTATTTTTTGATGTGTGTGTGATTGTGCCCCTGGCGATGGATTGGTACCACGTCCAGTGTGTACACCCCCTCTCGCCCCTCTGCTCCCTGGGATAGGCTCCAGGTTCCCCATGACCCTGTAGAAAAAGTGGTATAGAAAATGAATGGATGGATGATAATTTACAACGTTCTTGTCTTTTCTTTAGACTTTATGCCACTTTAATAATATTCTTAGTTTTCCCAGCAATGCTAGTATTGTTTTATTTCTTTTAAACAAAAAAAAACTTTAGTGTTTCGAACTTTTGTTTCAGAATCACTTCACCTTTTGTTGTGTTTTTTTGTACATTTTTGGAAAATTTAACACTTTATTATCATCCTCTCCCTATCTATCTCTCTCTCTACCACTCCCCTTCCTCTCTAGTTCACGAAGAGAACCGAAACCATGTACTTTAAAGGATGTATTTACCCAAGAGCTTAGCAAAGAAAAATTTTTATAACTGTCTGTTTCTGGACCAATCGTATTCGCAGGAATGGTGTGAGAGAGGGGGGAATTTGTGTAAGGGCAGAGTTTATACTAAGTTCCTCCTCATGATCATCCCTCTGCTCTCCTCTGTCTTTTTTACTTACCTTTAGCGGAGGGGTCCTTGCTTCTTCTTTTTTTTCCTGTTTTTTTTCGCTTAAAGCTTTGTTGGCATGGAATGCAAATAAGGTTAAGAAAACTAGAAGAATAATCATTTTCGTTTTATTTTTTTTTAAAAGAAAATTTTTCACTAAAATTTTTATTTTTATTTTTTTTTACTAAAACAAAGTTAGCAAATACATAATTTTTCGATATCAATTTACAGACCAAAAAAATTAATATTTTAAAACTTGTTTTATTCTTAAGCACTTTATTGTGAGATAACCAAACTGCCTCATGATGTGCATATTCAATAAATTTATGGAATAAAAGAACAAATATCCTTTTGTGTGTATATGCGCCTGATCTTACTTCTGCAATGTAGCATAACATTAATTAAAAAAAAAAAATTACAAATGGAATTCATAAACTCTTATAAACCCTTATGTACAGTGGTGTGAAAAAGTGTTTGCCCCTTCCTCATTTCCTGTTCCTTTGCATAATAAACACCTTCAATAATAATAATAAACACCTTCATTTACAAATTGCATTTTGTGTTTACTTGTGTTGTCCTTGACTATTGTTTAAATTGGTTTGATGTTCCGAAACACTTAAGTGTGAAAAACATGTAAAGGAACAGGAAATGAGGAAGGGGGCAAACACTTTTTCACACCACTGTAGATAATCATGAGTAGGACTATGTCAGTAGATAGGTGCATAAACAAGATTCAGTTTATCCAGTTAGTTTATACAAGAATAATCAATTCTGGCCCTATTAACCCAATTTATCTGCACCGTGTTGATTCACTGTAATTATAATTTTTTGGATTTTGAAACAAAAGAAGAAAATGTTTGCTTCCCAAATGTGTGCGGCCCGGTACCGGTCCGTGGGTCATTTGGTACCGCTCCGCACAGAAAGAATAAATAACTTACATTATTTCCGTTTTATTTACTATCTGGATCTAAAAAATGACCGGATTCTCTCCGTTACATCCTTCTACAACTCACTCTTGATGCATGTCAAGACGCTTGTCTCGGTCACGTGACACATTGAAACCTTACCATAGAGACCAGAGAGCGTTAGTGGGGAGAGAGGATGTTACGAGGACGCTGCTATTAAAGTTGCGATTTCACATTGGATTCACGTTTATTATTATATTTTATGCCGGTCCTATCATTTTATTTTGTTGTATTTATCCGCCACACCTTAAAGGCCGGTCCGTCAAAATATTGTCTGATATTAAACCAGTCTGTGGCAAAAAAAAGGTTGGGGACCGCTGCATTAGAGGGTTTAGCACAAACATCCTTGATTGACCAATATACTATTCATATTTACTCAGTAAATAATAATAAAAAAATTGCACTCACTGACCAGTTAATTATGAACACTTTGGGGGAACACATGAGATAAAAAAAAAATAAAAAATAGTGAGCAACAGTTCTACGGGTGGAAATACCTCACTGATTGTCATGATTTCCCCTTGAAGCAGCGTGCTCTAAGCACGAATGCGCGAGCACCTGCTTTTCCAATGTTGACAGCAGTGACATTTCAACACATGCTTTTGTTATTGTTTATGACATGTCTCCTCCCCGTCCTGTCATTAGTTATGGTGTCACACTTGTGTCTGGATTACCCAGCTGTTAGCAGCTGTGAGGGTAATCATGTCAGCATATATATCGCATGTCTTGCAACACTCAATGCGGAATATTAGATTTAGATAGCCTTAGAGTAGATTTAGATAGACTTAGTATAGATGATAGTTTCCATAGTCATAGTCATAGGTGTCATGTTTATATTCATGTTCATAGTCTTTGTTCAGGTCATAGTTTATGTTTAGGTTCATTAGTTTAGTTCACTGGTTTCTCCGCTACCAGTCCCTCGCTGTGTTTCCTGTTTCATGTTTTGTATCTTGACCCCATTCTCCGTGACCGCGACTTTGATCTCTGCCTTGCCCAAATGTATGCCTGTTTGCCGATCATCTGACCTTGCCTGTTTTGGATTAAGTTTATGGATTATGATTTGGATTTGTCTGCCTGTCTCTGTAAATAAAACCACCGTTTGAACCGCGCTTGCATCCATCTTATCTTCCCTTACGTCACGGAACGTGAAAGATGTGATACTGATGAGAGAGGTCACCCTGGTCAGAATGGTCAGACTGGTTCAAGCTGACAGTAATTCAAATAAATAATAAACAATTCAAATTACAACTCTTGACCTGCCCCTGGTCTACTTAGTGCACAGAAAAAAAAACATTTAAATAATAAAAAAAAAGTACGGGAATAAGATTTTCTCAAGAAATGTGTAGTAACAATTTCCACATTTTAAGTCTTTGCAAATCTAACTAAGCCTATTTTAAAGTAAAGTTTATATGGTACTAAGGAGAATTATTATTATTATTATAATTATTATAATAATAATTATTATAAAAATGTAAGTAAACATAACTAGCCTTTATGTATTTTACTTAGATTAATTAGGTAAATCTCAAGGCTGAACACTAAAAAAATGCTTTTTGTTCAGTTTAATTAGTTGAAAATTTTGTCAAAACTTAATTTCATTGTGTTCAGTCCACCTAATATATTTAAACCTAAAGTTTGCTTAATTCATTTGTGATAAAACTACATGAATCATATTTTGTTGACATTACTAACCTGGCAGTGGCTCTGTAATTCCCAGCATTCTTTGTAAGGCGCTGCACAAGGAGATTAATTAACCTGTCAACTTAACCTAAGTGTTATTTTATGCGTTTCTCAATAAAGGGAATGACGTGGTAGTGTTTAAAGTTCAGTTATAGTGGACATTTGAAGGAGTTCCTGTAATGTTTTTGAATTTTGTGGTTAGCGTCGTGCTGAAGAGTGGCGCTTGTGCTCAGGCTGCGGGAACTCAGTAATAAATCAGTACTGACACCAGTCTTTGTTATTTGTTCATTATATACATTGTAAGTAGGTAAGTCATTTTTATTTCTATAGCACCTTTCAAGAACAGACGTCACAAAGGGCTTCACATCCACAACATAAATACAAGAGGGGGAAAAGCCTAATTAGACAAAAGTGAGATTAAACACATGGGTTTTTAGCTGCGTTTTAAAAATGACCCCAGAGTCCACAAATCTTAAATCCAAAGGGAGAGCATTCCAAAATTATAAAGTCTCAGTCACCTTTAGTCTTTAATCTAGAGCAAGGAACATCTAACAAGACCTGTTCTGAAGATCTCAGATTCCTGCTGGAGTTATAAGGTTGCAACGGCTCTTTCTTATAAGCAGGAGGATGACCATGCAATGCTCTAAATACCATCACAAGAATTTTAAATTGAATTCTAAATTTAACTCAGAGCCAATCTATCGAAAGTAAAATTGGTGTTACATGTGATCTCAGTGATGACATTGCAGCAACATTGTGTATAATGATGAATGAAATGACTTGTTTAAACATAAGAAAATTAATTAAACCTCATATACAAATTTATTAAATCTCAGTAAACTAACCTCATTAAAGTAATATAAAAAAATTAAGCTGGATCCAACATAAGAAAATTTAGTTTGACAAATGTAATAAAGTTAATTGAACATACTAGAGTAAAAATTCATTTGACCTAAACCAACTAAATTGTTTTGACCCAACTAAAATCATTTATTTTAAATGAGCTCAATTAAATTGTGTGTAAAGATTTCTTAAATTAAATTAAGTAAGAGTAATGAATTAATTTCTTGAGTGTAAAAAGTACATCATGATCTAAATGATATTTCTTATTCTCATTTGGAAACATCTGTCACGATCTCGCAGGCAGATGGCGCTGCGGGGGCGATGTGCATGGAGAGCGAGCACATGCTTGCGCTTTACACATGGACTATGGAGACTTTGTTTACAAAAGGACATGTACATTTGTTTCTGTTTGTTTCCACCTTATTTATTAGTCAGTGGTTGATTTTCGAGGGAGTGTAATGATTGACAGCATTCAAGGTAATCACATTTGTTTTTTTAAAACCCAAGTGTTGCTGCGCACTTCACACAGTATTATAGGTTGTTATGTGTAATGGCGCAACGTGGTAATGTCTCCATGCTGTCACAGCTCAGCCGGATCAGAACTCCAAATCCCAAGATGCAGCGCGTGCTACTCAGGCACGCATGCGCTCTCCATCCCCGGAGTTCTGATCCAAGACACCTGTCACTAATCACAGACTCACACTCAAGCACAGCTACTTAGGTTTGCCAGTCACAGAGTTGCATTGCGAAGTATACGCTCAGTGAACCTCTTTCTCTGCGATACCAAGCCTTCCGATATTCTTTGATTACCTCGTTACCTCGACCTTTGTTTCCGCCGACACGCTCTTCGTCTTGCCCTCCTTACTCTGTTCGTTCGATCGCCTGACCCCTGCCTGTTACTCGTTTACGATTCTGCATTATCCTCGTCTCTACCACGCGTCCGCCGCTTGCTCTTGCCTCCGTGCCCCTTCCCCACGTAGCCGTGACAGAATACTTCGCCGCCTTATTATGGAGGCAGCGAGTGGCACCGGTTGGCCTCAAGCCATCGAAGGACACGGCCGGATGATCAGCCAGCACGAAAGCGCCTGGACGCCCTCACCGAGCAAGTGACTCAGCTACACCAAGCCCCACGCGGCGTCCGCCACGCGTTACCTCCCACACGGCACCAGAGAAGTACGATGGAGATCCCGCGCTGCCGAGGCTTTCTCTTGCAATGCTCACTGTTTTTTCCACTTACCGGAGATGCCGGGCGCCGTAAGATCATCCATTTCATGGAGCTTCTGACCGGAGAGCTTTGCTCTGGGCAACAGCCGAGTGGGAGCAGGCAGCCACCGTCATTCACACATACGAGGACTAGCCACACGATTCCGAGTCGTCTTTGATCACTCCCCTGACTGCCGAGACCGGGGAGGAGCTCCTCACCTTGAAACAAGGAGCGAGGGCGTCGCGGATACGCCCTCGAATTTCGCACTATCGCGACACGAAGTGGCTGGAACCAACCGGCACTCAAGACAGTGTTTCGCCAGGGGATTAAATGCCGACATAGTGACGGAGCTGGCATGTCGCACGACCAGCTCACCCTGGATTCCCTGATTGACATTGCAATTCGCCTGGACCGGCTGCTCGAAGCCGCCCGCTCGCGTCGCCCTCTGGTGGCGATTCCAGAACCTGCACCTCCCGCAGAGCCCATGCAGCTGGGTGCGTGCCAAGGTCAGCACACAGGAGAGGGGCGAAGACGCCGCGAACTTCGCTGCTTCTACTGCGGAGGGAGGGACACTTCGTTCAGCAATGCTCCCTCAAGCGTCCGGTTGTCCAAGGGAACCAAACCGTCCCCAAAGATCCGCATCCAGGGGTGAGTGTTGAATCAGGAATGTGCCCTTCTGTTCAATCCGCATGCTCATGAAGATCCGACTCGAATATTCAGGTATATCTTGTGTCCTAGAAGCGCTGATTGACTTCGGGAGCGGCAGGAAACTTCATTGATCAGACCACCGTTCTAGAGCACAACATCCCCATCCGTCCTCTCCTCATCCCGCGTGTATCCAAGCTAATGGACGGCACTCCCGTGGGAAACGGACTCATCTCCCACTGCACT
Source organism: Ameiurus melas (assembly GCA_012411365.1). Lineage (NCBI taxonomy): Eukaryota > Metazoa > Chordata > Actinopteri > Siluriformes > Ictaluridae > Ameiurus > Ameiurus melas. The sequence goes on along the minus strand of CM022768.1, from coordinate 19,990,822 downwards.
GAACCCATCGTTCTCCATACCAGCGCTCTTCATCAGGAACAGATAATCTTTCCACGTCACAGTATCCGCCACGTCACCCAGTGGTCCTCGGTCTGCCCTGGTTGGACCTTCACAACCCTCAGATCTCTTGGTCTCACAGAAAGTTGCCGCTGGTCACCCCATTGCCTGCACCATTGTTTTCGAACCCCGGCCGTCACGGTGGCAACCACTTCCATAGAAAGCCCAGAGGAGAAGAAGCTCCTCCAAATTCCCCCGAATACCATGACCTTCGTGAAGCCTTCAGCAAGGTGAAGGCTAGTGGACTCCCCTCCTCACAGGCCCTATGACTGCGATCGACCTATTACCAGGTGCTACACCCCCCACGTGGGAGAGTTTATCCGCTGTCCCTAACTGAACAGAAGGCCATGGAAGAGTACATCCAAGAGGCTTTGCACCAGGGCTACATACGTCCATCCACATCCCCAGCTTCAGCAGGGTTTTTCTTCGTGGAGAAGAAAGGAGGAGGTCTAAGGCCCTGCATCGATTATCGAGGCCTCAACCAGTGCTGCGTAAAGTATCGCTACCCGTTACCTCTGGTCCCTGTTGCCCTGGAACAGTTACGCTCGGCCACCATTTTTTACCAAGTTGGATCTGCGCGGTGCCTATAACCTCATCCGGATTACGTGAGGGGGCCGAGTGGAAAACCGGGTTTAGTACCACGTCTGGCCATTATGAGTACCTTGTCATGCCGTATGGGCTATCCAACGCCCCTCGGTTTTCCAGTGTCTCATCAATGACGTGCTGTGTGACATGCTAGGAAGAAATGTCATAGCTTACATCGACGACATTTTGATCTACTCCAAGTCAAGGGAGGAACATATTCACCATGTCCGCCAGGTGTTGAGGAGGTTACTCCAGAATCAACTGTACATCAAAGGCGGAAGTGTGAGTTTCACAGAGACACTATTTCCTTCCTGGGATACATCATTAGCCCTAAAGGGGTCACCATGGACCAGGAAAAGGTTCGAGCCGTCCGAATTGGCCTCCACCCAGGACTGTGAAAGAATTACAGAGGTTCCTCCGGTTTGCCAACTTTACGCGATTCATCCGCAATTTCAGCCGGATTGCGCATCCCTTGACCTCCCTGTTAAAGGGAAAACCCAAGCACCTGTCATGGGGCCCCGCGGCCCAGAATGCCCTGGAGAAGCTCAAGGCGCATTCACTACAGCGCCTGTTCTCAAGCATCCCGACCCATCCAGACCATTTTCGTGGAGGTGGGCGCTTCTGAAAACTGGGGTAGGGCGGTACTCTCACAAAGGTTCGGAGATAAGCCCTAAAGCCCACCCAGTAGCATTCTTCTCAAGACGACTCGGCGTCTGAAAGAAATTATGACGTGGGTAACAGAGAACTCCTGGCAGTAAAGTTAGCTCTCGAAGAATGGCGTCATTGGCTAGAGGGAGCGGCACACCCCTTTGTTATCTTCACCGATCATAAGAACTTGGAGTATTTGCGCACTGCAAAAAGGCAAACACCGCGGCAGGCCCGTTGGGCCCTGTTCTTCACCAGGTTTCAGTTCACGTTGTCTTACCAACCTGGGTCAAAGAACACCAAGGCCGATGCCCTCTCCCGTCTGGATCACCCGGAAGTTAACAAGGACCAGGAGGAATACATTGTTCACCCCTCGTATATCGTCAGTACCCTCGAATGGGAACTGGACAAAGAACTAGAAAACCTCCCTTCGTCTCGTATCCCCACAGCATGTCCCGCAGGCCGACGGTTTTGTACCGAGGAACACCGCCAGGCTACCGTCGTCTGGGCACACACCACCCGGCACAGGTCACCCGGGAGCACAGCGAACGTACCTCCTACTAAGGGAGAAATACTGGTGGCCCAACATGCAGAAGGACATCCACAGAATAGTGGCATCATGCTCCTCCGCGCACAGAATAAGGTCCCCAGAACGCTTCCCATGGGCAAGCTCAAGCCCCTACACATTCCAGAACGCCCATGGTCTCACATTGCAGTGGATTTCGTGACAGACTTAACGAATCCCAGGGAAACACCACCATCCTGGTTATAGTGGACCGGTTCTCAAAATCGTGCAGCTTCATCCCTCTACCCGCCTTACCCACTGCCTTTGGGACTGCCGAGCTGCTGTTCACCCATGTCTTCAGGTATTTCGGCATCCCGGAGGAGATCATCTGTGACCGGGGCCCCCAATTCACATCCCAAGTCTGGACCAGTTTCATGTATAAGTTGGGGGTCACGGTAAACCTCCACCTCAGGATATCACCCACAGTCCAATGGCCAAGTGGAACGAGTCAACCAGGAATTGGGCCGTTTCCTCCGCGCAGCACTTAGCGCAGCCAATCCCGGCGATTGGGACAAGTTCTTGCCAGGGCCGAGAATGCGCCCAGAACTCGTTACGTCATTCAGCGACTAATCTCACCCCGTTTCAGTGCGTACTGGGGTATCAACCCCCTCTGTTCCCGTGGAATGCAGATATCACTAACTCACCCGCAGTCGACCAGTGGTTTGGGGAGTGAACAGGTATGGGCAGACACCCATCGACGTCTGACACGGGTCACCGACTCATACAAGGGCAAAGCCGACCGTCGCCGCAGCAACCAGCCAAGTTACCAACCCGGTGATCGGGTATGGTTGTCTACAAGGGACCTGAGGCAACCCCACAGCTGCAAGAAGCTTCGCACAGAGGTACACGGGCCCCTTCAAGATCCTGAAAGCGCATCAATGAGGTCACGCATTACCGGCTGCAACTACCCGGCACACCCGCGTCGCCCCTTCCTTCCACGTCTCACGCCTGAAACCAGTCGTTCCCGGACCCTTAGCATCTGATGTGCCCTCTGAGACGCCTCCGCCTCCCTGGATATCGAAGGGCAACCAGCTTACACGCCAATCTCACCATCAAGGAAACCTCAGCCCAGGAGGGGGGTAGTTGGAATACGGAGGGATTGGGAGGGTACGGTCCTGAGAAACGCTGCTGGATTCGAAGCAGGACATCCCTCGACCACACCTTCGTTAGTGACTTTCATGCCTCGCATCCTGACCTCCCGGCCCCCCGCCCCGGGAGACCTAGAAGAACGTGGCTCCCGGAGTGAGCCCTTTGAGGGGGTTCTGTCACAGCTCAGCCGGATCAGAACTCCAAATCCCAAGATGCAGCGCGTGCTACTCAGGCACGCATGCGCTCTCCATCCCCGGAGTTCTGATCCAAGACACCTGTCACTAATCACAGACTCACACTCAAAGCACAGCTACTTAGGTTTGCCAGTCACAGGGGAGTTGCATTCGCGGTATACGCTCAGTGAACCTCTTTCTCTGCGATACCAAGCCTTCCGATATTCTTTGATTACCTCGTTACCTCGACCTTTGTTTCCGCCGACCACGCTCTCTTCGTCTTGCCCTCCTTACTCTGTTCGTCCGATCGCCTGACCCCTGCCTGTTACTCGTTTACGATTCTGCATTATCCTGCGTCTCACGGCCCTAGTCCGCCCGCTTGCTCTTGCCTCCGTGCCCCTTCCCCACGTAGCCGTGACACATGCCCTGCTCTGGTTTCATATTTCATGCCTCAGTTCCAGCTAAAGGATAGACGTTTAAATGAGTAGCGTTTCCATGTTTTGGTCTAGATTCGGGGTTCATGCCTTAGTTCTAGTTAACTTATAAATGAGTAAATGAGTAATTGTGATAAGCGTTGGGATTTCCAAGTCTTGTTCTAGTTTCGTGTTCATGCATTAGTTTTAGTTAAATGATAGAGGAGTATTTGATTAATGTGTAATTGTGCTAAGTGCTAGTGTTTCCATACCATGATCTAGTTTCATGTTTCATGCCTTTGTTCAATTTGTATATGTAGACCTTTTTCTTGTTTTCTAGTACATTGACTCTAGTGAGTAAAGTGATCTTTACTCACTAAAGTGATCCTGCACTTGCTTCCAGTTTAAGTCTCGTTACGTAACAGAATACTGCACCATAAAACCATGGAAGCAGCAGAAAAAGGAGGAGAGCGTCATGATGATAAATACACAGATTACTGGCCACATTTCTTATCAGTCTAGTTTCCACAAAGAACTGCCACCGAACTCCCGCCAGAAATGTACGGGTTGGGGAGCTACCCGCTGCTGTTCCTTTTTAACAGTCAGGTGTACATCGCCAGCCTGGCGCCCCCCAAGAACCCAAGAAACAATGGCTTGGGTTCTTAGTGTCCCAGTTTTATGGCCTGGCCTGGGACTGGGCGGAGCAGCTGGTCCGTAAAAGGGTCCAGTGCCCTCTACGATGTCACTCAGTTTACGGATCTTTTTCTGAAGGAGCTCTCCCAGCCAGGGCAACTAAACAGCCTGGATGTACTGGAGAGGGGAATCAATGTGACGAACAAGTTGAACCTGCCATTCCACCTCTATTATGCGTGGTTGGACCTGGTAGAATCCGCAGCTCCGCCCCACAGAGGAAGTTGCCCATGTTCCAGCCCCGCAGAGGATGTCGCCCCCCATTGCCTGTCTGCAGCCTGCCGGAGCCCACTCTGTTTCCTGATGCAGCGAAGGACAGGTTACACAGGGGACCAGGACCGCTGTTGGAACTGAATAGAGAAACACAAAGAATAAAAGAAAACGTTACTTTGTCTTGCAAAACGTTTCATAATACAATACGCTTAGACCTTAAAGCCAAAAAGAGGAAGAAATATTGAAAACGACTTAGTCATAACGCTCAGATAGTCACAGACAGGATCAGATCAAACAATGTTTTTCTTCCAGTAATTGGGAAGAAACTCTAGGTAGGAAATTAAGTTGTGTATGGGGAACTGAAGAACCAATGGACTAAGCACTGCAGGGGAATGGTCCAAGAAACCATTTGTTTAAATTGTTGTTTAACCCTGTCATACCTTATGCTCACAGAATTTTAAAGACCCCAGATGTCACTTGTTGCTATCGCTGAAATAGGAGGGTGTGGGTGGATGTTGATGTATTTATAAATTGTTCAGTTTACTTTGCTTGCCAGCTGGTGACTAATCTGTAGCTTTGTTTGAACAAACATTATTTGACACTAGACAGCCATTAAAAGATAAAAGGTTATGATTCAAATCATGACCATTCCATCTTTCTCTTTCTTCCTTCTAACACTTTTCCCTGACATTCCTTCATTGTTTCCTACTTTTGTTTTTACCCAAGTCCTCTGACTTGAGAAAAAAAGAAGTGCATTTTAATCCATTCACTGATTTTCTATACCAGTTAGAGTACACTGGGCATGGGGAGCCTGAAGCCTGTCCCAGGGAACTCGCGGCACAATGCAGGGGACATCCTGTATGGGGTGCCAACTCATCGTAGGGCACAATCGCACACACGTTCACACACTACAGACAATGCAAATTAGGAATGGGGGAGGAAACCGGAGTTCCTGGAGGAAACCCCCAAAAGCATAGGGAGAACATGTAAACTCCATGAACGCAGAGTGGAGGTGGAAGTCGAGCACCCAGTCCTAGAAGTGCGAAGCAAATGTGCTAACCACTAAGCCACCACTGTTCAGATGGATGCAAGTGCAGTATGAACAGTTTTATTTAAGAGAGACAAGGGCAGGAAAATCCAAATAGTAATCCGTAAATGTAATCCAAAACATGCCACGTTCAGACGATCAGCAAACAGGCATAAACTTGGGCAAGGCAGGGATCAAAGTCGCGGTCACGGGATACAGGGTCGACTTACCAAACATGAAGCATGAACAACAGCGAGGGACTGGTAGCAGAGAAACCAGCATGGACTAAATCTAATGTTTAACAAAGAACCTAACATGGACATAAACTAGGACTATGATTAACTATGGTAACGAATCAAGCCTAAACTAAACTATAAAATATATATAAAAGCCTAATCAGCCTCGTAATGGCTGACGGCTGAGGGCAATTCAGACACATATGAAACAACAACCAATGACAGGACAGGGAGGAGACATAACAGAAACCTAAACAAATGCACGTGTCGAAATTTTATGATTGTCCCCAAGGGAAAAGCAGGTGCTCGCGCACCTGCTCGTGTATGCGCACTCACATGCTCCACAGCGCGCTGCTTAAAGGTGAACTCGTGACAACCACACCCCCAATGCACTTTAATACAGTTTTAATGTAAATTTACCACTGTGTAATACTCATCCAGATTATTATTGTATCAGATTTATTGTAAAGAACAGGACATTCACTACTGAAATGTGAGGACTAACTCTAACCATAACCCATTCTGAGTTGGGTTTCTGCTCAACACAGTTGTAAAGAGTGGTTATTTGAATTACTGTAGCCTTCCTGTCAGTTCAAACCAATCTGGCCATTCTCCTCAAACTCTTTCAGCCACAGAACTGGCACTCACTGGATGTTTTTTTTTTTGTTTTGTTTTTAAAATCACTACTGTGAAGATCAGCAGTTTCTGAAAAACCCAACCCTGTCAGTCTTTTTTCCTGCTGTTTTTTTCTTTCATTATCAACCATACCACATGCTTACCTGCTGCAGGATTACACAATACACCATTTTCCTTTTTGACATAAGCAGTTCAACATTATTATTAAACCAAGCAAATCACATAGTGTAAACTATTCTATTATATATAACAAGCTCAAGTTCAGTACATCTTATATTAGTGTAGAACACTTGTTCACATCGATACACTATGTACAATGTCCTATAGGTGGTGCAAAGGTGTCTGATGTTAATGTGAAGACTTGCAGCACGGCAGATTTGTGTGTAAGTGGGAGCATGAACCTGGAAGCGATGAATTCTGCAAAACTGATCTCTGCAACGCTAAAACGCTGCCAGGTAAAACAACACACTCTGAAAGCATTTCAGTTCTTTGTTTTTATTTTCCATTTCATTCACATTCTAGACATCTCTTCATTTCACAGTACAAAAATAGAATTTGTTATTTAATCTTTGGCAGTTCCTCTTTATAGGTGTGTTGTATGCGTGATCGAGATAAAGTTTTAAAATGCATTAAAAAAAAGTTTTTTTATATAATTACAGTAGATTATATTTTAGATTCCAAGAATAGTATTAGATATTATTGGAGTAATTCTTGGTGATGTATCAGACACAATGAGCTGTTTGTTTGATTTTATTTCTCTGCTAAGCTCCACCAGAGCAGGCTCCCAATGGAAGATCATTTTACACCTGTGATCTTAAAGGCTGCTCAGGAACAGTGAACTGTAAAGGAAGTGAAGATCGCTGCATCAGTGCATCAGGTGAACATGTTCATCTCTGTTATGGATGTAATGGAATATGAATACTTTATTCAGAATGAACATGTATACTGCTCTTAACAGATTTGTTTTTTTTTTGGAATTTTGCCACACAGGGCATTTTGATGATTTTTGTTCTTTTATTTATTCCATTATTAAATCTTTTCTCCATCACTCTCTCTCTCTCTCTCTCTCTCTCAGTCTCCCTCTCACGTTTCTCCTCCTGTTTCCTCTTCTGCTCTCAGTTCTCCTACTTCCCCTAAAAATACTCTACACTCATGGATATCAAACAGAATCATGTGTAAATGTTTCTATTTTAGCATAGGATTAAATTTTTGATTGAATCAATCAAAATTTAATGTTTGTGCTGTTTATAAAATAAAGAATCATACTATTCTGCCTGAAAAATGATAGATATTATTTCCCTAAGTTTTTAAAATAAATAAATTTTAATATCATAGACATGTCTGTATGAATTGTGTAACCCGATCGTCGAGGGCGGGTCGCGTATTGGGGTATTACAACGTGTGATGACTAATGAGTAATTGAGATACCTAGATGGTCGGAATTGGGCCAGATCAAAAGATTATAGGTTCACTCGCTGGAGCCATGAGGTGGATGATGACAGTGAAATAATACACCAGATACACAATTTAAGTTAACTTTGTATATTGTATAAAATACCCAATAGGAACAAATACAAAAGTAAGGAAATAAAATTAATGAAATAAATACAAATTTAGAATACCAAACTTATATCCTAAACAGTTATCAGAAGAACACAGTGTTTGTACACTAAGCAATTATTAAGTTAACCTCCTTCAACAATGTGATACTCAAATCAGATCACCCTGAACTAATAACTTGACTAAACCCGGGTTGTGGTGAGACAGAGGTCAAAGTCCCATGGTTTACAGAGTACCGAGTCAGTGCAGTCTGAGTGTCCTCCTACAAAGGAAACAATTGTCAGTGTGCACACAGTTCTACCCGATCCCTTGGGCAAAGGGAAAAACTAATCAGAGCTCTCGGACGGAATGTGCTGAAACTGCAACCTCCTAGCTGCAATCAGGTTCGAGATCAGGTGGGGTTGGCTCGCCATCCATTACTAGAACAATGTCTCTGAGGTTATCCAGAATCTTCGCCGACGGGTCGGACTCCACCGTATCCGCGGTCAATCAACATCTGAACTCAACATTAAAACCTGAACAGTGCAAGAGAATGGCACATTACTCTAGCATGCCTTCCAACTTAAGACTCTCTCGTGGCACTTTACACTGTTAGTAATTTACACCCATAACAGCAGAAACAACATGCCGCTACATAAAATAAGTGCTATTTCATGACAAATAGCCTGCCTTATTATGTAGTGCTGAATACATTATACTGTGTAAGTGTTCAAATATACAGTATATGGCCACAAAATATATATTTGAACTCTTTGTCCTAACATGGTCACAGTTCCACCTCATGAGCACTTCGATGTATGATAGCGAGGGATTAAACAGCAGGAAAGTAGTGGAAAGAAATAATGATAACTAGATGTAAGACCTCCTGTTCCCAGCAGTACAACTTTCCTGGCTGAAAAAAAAGTAACTTGTTACTGGAAAACCATGGGAGTAGGAGGAGACATGATGGGGATTATTAGGGGGCCATGATAGCAGGGCCAATTGGGGAATTTCACCAGGACACATCCCTACTCCTTACGAGGAGTGTTTTTGTAGAGTATGTGCATCGGTGATATTTTTGGACTGCAATACGCTTCTGAGAAATGACTTTACTTCACTATGAGCTCTGTATAATCTGTGGTTTACTCTTAGTGTAACAACTGTCCTTGTGTTAAAATAAATTAATTAAGTACATAAAAATGATAGCAAGTGAAGACATCTGACTAAAGTAAAAGTTATCTAATCTTTGTCATTATGGGATGATTAAATACCATTTATAAGACCATTAAGACTATTTCTAGACATTTTTAACTAATCTTATGCTTTAAATGGTCTTATTTGATTGGTAGAGGATTTTCTGTAGATAAATGCAGTCAGTAAAATGCTGGGTTCAGAACATGCATGTTTGTTAAAATCATTTTGCATTTAAGAGGCAAGAAAGCGTCGTTAAGTTGAAGAATATGCAAGTATATGAGACTTCGTTCTCATCACACAATACTTAAACATGCACAGACAATAATGCAATCTTTTTTTTCTCACTTCTTATTTTTTCCCCTCACTTCTTACTTTTTCTCACTTCTCATTTTTCTGACTTCCCAATTTTTAAAAGGCATCTGAGTTTATGTGGTGTACTGTATGTATTACTTCCAAGTACTTATCACATCCAGCACTGCACTACACTCCCTCTGATCGTCTAGCACCGCTTGACTGTATGGGAGTATAATAGTTGCCAAAAATCCTTGCAACTTGAATTTCATAACCTGAAAATAACTTGTCGCAATAACAGTACTTAAATTTTTTCTGCCCAGCAATTTGACACAAATCGAAAAAAACACCACAATATATCAGTGCTTAAATTTGTTTCCTCACAAGTTCACAAGGCTGCAAAAATTCAGGTCTTCAATTTCAGGCCAGAAAATCCAGGTCTTCACATCCGGGTTTCGCAGGAAGAGCAATAGATTGCCGATAGTATTATTACTCGCTGCTCAGAACCGGCTCAACGCATTGGTGGTTGTGGTGTGAATTGCACTTCCATACAATAGTGAATCAGAAGATGAACCAAGGGGTAAGTTAAATTATTATTTATTTATCAACAGCACAGCGGGATATTTTACTACACTGTTGAATTACTTTTCATTTATCCTTTCTGAAAAATGGTAGTCATTGATTGTAGCAAAGTTATGTTGGATTTTTGTGAGCTAGCTAGCTAACGTTAGCTAACATTTGTTTTCCCCACAGCACTTGCTCTTGGACTATGTTTTAGAGTGATTCCACTCTCACCTGAACCATGCTGTTGGACATATTCCTTTAGACATGGATTACATGGAATTTATTTACTCACAGGAGTTGGTTTTTTTGAGTTCAATTTCTGAGGCAGTGAACATTCCACCAAACATTTTAGCAGGAATAGTAGAACTTCTCACTGTAATTATGCAAAATGTGCCAGGAGGGAGACCCGCATGGTGATCATTCAACAGGAACAAGGGCCAATGGGGCGTCCATGTATCGAAGTCTCACCTGATCATATCGGAAACCTGCTGGATCTGAATTTGTCTGTTCCCACTATTGCCAACCTGCTAGGAATAAGTAGACGAACCTTATTCAGATGAATGGCGGAATGTAATCTCTCAGTTCGAGCTCTATATACCAGACTGATGGATGAGGAGTTGGATGCTTCTATAACCACTCTGAAGCAAAGTATGCCTCACTGTGGATATAGAATGATGAGAGCAGCTCTTAAGACACAAGGACAGTTTAACTGAGTAAGAGCTTCAATGCACTGTGGGAGTCATATCTTGTTTGACACAGCTCGGCTGTGTAGTTCGAAGGACTTACTCAGTCTCCAGTCCAAGGTCAACTATGCACATTGACACCAATCATAAGCTGATTCGGTAAGTAATAAAAAAAGAAAAAGTTGATAGTGTTGATAGTTGATAGTGAATTCATGTTAGTTTAATTTAAGCAATGTGTTCACAAAACTGTGTAATTTCAGCTATAACATAATTATTTTTGGAGGTGTAGATGGCTTTTCACGGAAGGTAAGGTTTACCCTTTGTCAAGTAGATTCACCATCTTTTAGAGAACTATTGAGATGATCATGTGTCTACATGTACTTTCATAGATAATGTACATTGGCGCTGCATCTAACAACCTTGCATCAACTACGCTGCCTTTTTTTCAAGAAGCAGTGGAATCTTTTGGCTTTCCCCTAAGGTACATTTATGTTAATCAAAATCTAAATATAAAAAGCTGCTTGATGCAGCTATATTTCTTGCTATTTTATTAATTACATTAATTCAAGACAAGAAAAGTCAAACAGGCAGTTTCATGCACCAATCTTTTTACACTTTCAGGGTACGAAGTGACCAGGGCATTGAAAATGTGGATGTTGCTCGCCTAATGTTCACAGTCCGTGGGGCAGTCAGGGGAAGCTTTATTTCAGGAAAGAGTGTCCATAATCAGCGGTATGTTGATTTAAAACCATGTATACGTATAAGTATATGCACTGAGGTACCAGTTTACAAAATCATTTGACACTGAATTTTACTTTTGTATGATTCATTTATACCAGGAATGTGGCTACCTTGACATTTCAGACCCAACTCACCTCTTTTTTTGCCACTATGTTTTTCTTCCACGGCTTCAAAATGACCTCAACTTGTTCTGCAGAACCTGGGACAATCACCATTCGCACAGAAGGGTAGTATGACTCGTAACCAGTTGTGGGCAATGGGAAGTGTCAACCATCCTGTACCTGAACCCAACATTGAGGCATGCGGTCTACTTTTCATATCTGATACTGTCTGTCTTTATTTTTTGAACTAAGAACAATAAGTAAGAATGCTGCCATGAGTGGAATGCTCGTTTTGTTGAGAGCTTTAGGAAGGACTTCACGTGCTATGATTAATGGTCTAAGATTTGTCTTTTAGGGACTGAGCAAACCGCACATTGACTGGGAGAGTAGCGGACTCATTGCTGATGCACACGCCAGCATCATTGTTCCTACGACTGAATGCCCCCTGAGTGATGAACAATGGCAGCCCTACAGGAAGCTATATACCCCAAAACAACTTCACAGACATTTGGCTGGGACATCTATTTAGAGGCACTTCTGTTTTGCCAGTCAGTTCTTATGGAGTAATTGTCTATAGCAGGGGTGCACAATTCATCAATCGCGATCGACCGGTCGATCGCAAAGGAAATGTGATGTTAGCATTGATGTACAGGACAGCCAGTCTGTGATCTCGTCTTTTCTATCTCTCCACGCGTGTGCGATCAAACGAGTTAACTTCAGAGTTTATTCCTACTGAAAAAATGAGTGATGTAGCAGGATCAAGCAAGAAACCGAAGACTTATCACTTCCATGCGGAATGGGAGGATGATTTTTTTTCACAATGTCATATTCGAAGTACGTTTGTCTTATCTGCCAAGCTACCATTGCTATTCCGAATAAGGGAAATGTGGAGTGGCACTTTAGGACTGTTCATAAAAACTACGACACTGACTTCCCTCCGAAAAGCGAGCTGAGAAAGAGGAAGGTGAAGGAACAAAATCACAGTTGTCCGGACAGCAGTAATTTTTTCACGGCTGACTTCAAATGCTTAGGGCAGCTACCGAAGCTTCGTTCCGGGTGAGTCACTCCATCATTAAACACAAGAAGTCATTCCAAGACGGAGAGATGATAAAAGAGGCATTCGTAGACGCAGTTGACCTGTTGTTTCGGGACATTAAAAACAAAACCGAAATATTATCTTCAATCAAAGCTCTCCGGCTATCAAGAAGTAGTTACACGGTGCTGTGAAGTCATGGCCGAGGATTTAGGGAGATCCTGTTAAACATGCAGAATACACCAAACTCAATTATGATCAGTGGCTGCTGGACTTGGTATTTTTAACCGATCTGACCAACATGTTAAATGAGTTTAATTTGTAGCTGCAAGGAAAAGACAAATCCGTGGTCAATATGATCAGCTCAGTTAATGCCTTTAAACGGAAAATGCGACTTCTGTCCTAAAAGCTGCAGTGCCATGATTTTGGGAACTTCCAAAATCTTGTGTCAGAGTTGGAGACGCGGCGAGGCTTGTGCGCCGAATTAACATTGCACCGCTAACGGAGGAGATTGACAGCTGTCGGTCAGAGTTTGACAGATGATTTCAAGACTACATTCATGTGCTACCCATTTAGGGACAATGTTGAGGTTGATTCACTTGCATCGAAAATTGCAACACTGTTTCACCTGAACTCGTCTGAAGTGGAGGATGAGATTTTGAAAACTACAGACTGACCTTCAGCTGAAGTCCAGGGCTCATGGACAGTTTTGGAACTTAATCACAGGGGAAAAGTACCCAAACATGAGGAAATCTACAACCTTGACTGCAATATTTGGCTCTGCTTATGTATGTGAGTCAGTCTTTTCCCACATGAAAATGGTAGTGTGCCATAAGGGCTCATGCAGTTATGCAAGGTACATGAACATATATATTCTGTGTATAAATATTTAAAGTATACTCAGTGTATATATGAATAAATATACGTTTCGAATTTTTTATGTAGGTAGATTTCCTTGACTGGTCATGTTAAAAGTAACTTGCAAGTCAAAAAAGTGTGAGCACCCCTGGTCTATAGTAACAGCAGACAACGTGTTTGTTACTTGATAATAAATGTCTTAACATATGGAAATAATCCGTTGCCAAGAACATTGGTTTTCTTTTATTATGTTTTGAAACTATGAGTTTAACTGAGTTAATTTAGTCTTAGTTGACATTCGTACAGCAGGTTAATAGATAGAGCCAAATATATTGTTAAAGAAGACACGACTATTGCTCACAATTGAAAAAGTACAAAATGTACATATATTTTGAAATAATAAAACAGTAACATAAGGCATGGAAAAACAATTTCATTTTCACCAAAAACATTCACTAGCCACTGCATCTAAAATAGTGTGGAGGGGTACAGTAGAAACTTACATGCCATCTTGTCAAATATTGCATGTGCCATGCATGTTAAAACAGAACAGACTTAAACATTACAAACAGTAACAGCATCTTCATACATGCGCTAAAGTAGAAATGAAACATTTACACTGCATGAATAAGGCAACAATGAAAGGGTGAACGTTAGTTAAGAAATATACAGTTCCAGCTGGTGAATAATCAAAGTTAAAGTTACACATGCCCAAAACCATACTTGCATGACCCAATGGACATAATCAAGTCCATCCTGAAGAACTGGTAATCTTTGTAATGCCCTGGTAATCTGAGGACACAGAAGCAGGTAGAGGCTCTTGGGAGGTCAACACAAACAACTTCCACAGCCAGACTTTCTTTAGCAACTTCTCATCCAACCCAAAACTTGAGCAGGTCCTTCAGGTCCTTGCGATATGCTGAAATCGAATAAACAAAATCTTATTCAACAAGTTTTTTAAAGTTATTTTGTCATTTATGACCGCAACAATTTGGTGGAATGTTCACTGCCTCAGAAATTGAACTAAAAAAACCCAACTCCTGTGAACAAATAAATTCCATGTAATCCATGTCTAATGCAATATGTCCAACAGCATGGTTCAGGCGAGAGCGGAATCGCTCTAAAACATAGTCCGAGAGCAAGTGCTGTGGGGAAAACAAATGTTAGCTAACGTTAGCTAGCTATCTCAAAAAAAGCTAACAAAACTTTGCTACAATGAATGCCTCCCTTTTTTCCGAAAGGATAAATGAAAAGTAATTCAACAGTGTAGTAAAATATCCCGCTGTTCTGATGATAAATAAAGAATAGTTTAACTTACCCCTTGGTTTATCTTCTGATTCACTATCGGTATGGAAGTGCAATTCACACCACAACCACCAATGCATTGAGCCGCTTCTGAGCAGAGAGTAATAATACTATCGGCAATCCACTGCACTTAATGTGAGACCTGGATGTGAAGACCTGAATTTTTAGACCTGAATTTTTGTAGCCTGAATTTTAAGACCTGAAATTTTGCAGCCTGAGTTTTCTGACCTGAAATTGAAGACCTGAATTTTTGCAGCCTGAAATTCAAACACTGATATTGCGGTGTTTTTTTTCCGATTTGTGTCAAATTGCTGGGCAGAAAAAAATCAAGTATTGCCTGAAAGGACAAGGACTTTTGGCACAAATATACTTAATATTAAGACACACACAAAAAAAAGAGCATTAAGAATTTGTCTCCTTACCACCACTCACCTAAACACAGAACACTTGTTAGTTAGTAAATCACCCACAGGTGCAGACTAATCATTAGCACTCCCTCTCCCAGCTCCACCCCCCATTCCCAAACCGCTGCTCGACCACGCCCTCACCTCCACAGTCTTTTGGATTTCCATGTAGTTCTCCATGAGATTTACACTCTCTGACAAAGCATCCATCCATCCATCTATCCAACCATCCATTCATTAATTTCCTATACCGCTTATCCTACTGGGTCGCGGGGAACCTGCAGCCTACCCCAGGGCACACGGGGCACAAGGCGGGGTGCCCCTTACTGTGGTGAAAAAGCTAGGACTGACTCCCTGGTGTTTAAAGCACCAGTGTCTTTCAAAATGTTAAGATAAAGATAGAAACCCTTCAGATAGAAATTGAGCATAGCCTGAAGCAAATTAATCTGCACACATGGTTTTAGCTTGCACTTGAAAGGGAGAGGCCACTTTGGTTTTCTTCACAGCTATCTTTGGGTTCACACTGTTTTTGAAATTGACCACCAAAAATATGTTTGTGTGTTAGTGCATACTCAGAAGCAAGTACTGGAGCATCATTTAGAGTCCTAACCTTTCGGATGTTAATGGAAGTGGGAATGTAGCCAAACACAGACTGTGCATGTTAGAAAGTGTGTAAGTGTTCATGTGACTTGAGTGTCGTGTCCAAAACTGTCTCCCCTCATAAACCGCCCCCTTTTGTTTTATCAGCAAATAACTCAGAATGCATTTATCATAAACAAAAATGTCAACTGAATAACACGGGAATGGGCGGGGTTAAAAACTGTAGCCAGCCACAAAGTGCTTAATAAGTATAAGGGATAACACACGGACATATAAGGAAGTAAGAAAAAAATTAAAAAATTTTTTTAAGAGTTTTCAAGAGTTTTTCCTTGGTCTTGGAGAATATGGATAGCCAAATAGAAACAAAATGCAGCTTTGTTTAAAATTGAGAAATAATAAACTGTGCATCCAGGACTGGATTGGGACAAAAAAAACACTCATTCCGGCCACTCTATCCACCCACAACACATTTTATGACCTTTGACCACTCATTTGCTCATTGAACAATTTATTAGGAACCGCTGTCCACCTGCCCAATACAATAATAAAATGTTAACAAATGGGGAAAATATGATGTAAGTGACTTTGATTGTGGCATGGTTTCTGTTTTCAGACTGGCTGGTTTGAGTATTTCAGAAACTGCTGATTCGAGTTGAATTTTCACATACAACTGTCAAAGGCAGACAAAGAAAGTCAAAGTTAAACCCCTTCCCTTTTCATGGAACAAAACATAAGCTATATTTATATGTGAAATAAATCCCTCCCTCCATACACACACCCCATTGCACATCACTTTCCATAACTCTGTGTATGTCTTATCCATGAACTGACCTTTCACTAATGTTTTCAGCATTCTCCATTCCCTTTGCACAGCTGGAACATCACATCCACTGGTTGTCAAGAGCTCTCTGTACCAATTCCCAATGTGTCAACCTGTTCTCGCGCAAGAGGTGGGGACATCTGGCCATGCATCATGACAGAACACTGAAAATGACCTGATAATACCTCTGATACTTTTGCATGTCCTTTCTCTGTAACATTCTCCAGCCTGTTTCCGAATATTCTTTTTAGTTATTTTACAGTAATATCAACAGTTTTATCAATGTATGCATTCAGATCATTTGTAAATGTGGTATGACTTTGGGGGCCCTTAAGTTCAACATTTTGGAAGGTTATGACAGTGGGGTTACTTGCAGCTGTCCGTCTCTTGCTTACTGGCAGTACTTCCTGCTTCTCTGTACCTTCAGAATATTTCCCTATGTGTTCTAAGAATTCCTGGAGCTTCCCGTCTCTCAGTGGCTTTTCCTTCAACTTTTTAACTGTCTCTACACAACTTTCAACAGCTGCAACCACTTGTGGGAGGATCAGAGACTTGCTCTGAAGTGTCAGACCTCTAAAAAAAGATCATGCAAAAAGTGACAGAAGGCAACAAAAGACAGGCTTTCCATTTGCAGCACAATCTGCTTGGCCCTTGATTTTATGTCACTGTTTTTGGATGTGGCTACAAGGTTTTCCATGTGATGATGCACAGCAGTGTATTGACTCTGCCCTGTTGAATAATTTGACTGAAGGAAAACCGAGAGTGCCTGATAAATGTGTGGCAGCCAGCCCTGAGTTTTAACAGCTGGAGGGTTTCGTACTGTACAGCCCAATTCTGCTCCTATTGCCTTCAGTTCTAGTTTGCTTTTGGGACTGAAGTGAAAGGTTTTTCCACATAAGCTGCAAGAGGTCATAGACCTTCTCAATCATTGGCACTGACCTTTGAGTGCTTAGCATTGACAATTCCAGACGATGAGGTAGGCAGTGGAAGGACAGGACATGTTCACCTATATCACCTCTGAAACGTGCCTCTATTCCCCCTGATGCAACCATATTAACACTTGCACCATCCACTCCAAAAGCACTCATTTTGTGTACCCACCAGTTTGGATTTGGCGGGTTTGCATTTTCAAGTAGCAACTTGATGGTATTTAGGGTTCCTTCTGTATGACTGTGATCAAGTTCAGCCAACCCTACTAGACGGGTCAATAACATTGTCTTTTCCTGAGACATCTGTTCCACAATCACTTATAACAGAGATGTATTTTGCCTTTAAAGTCTCCACCAGCACACTGCTTTTTAATTCATCTGCAATGCAACCTACCCAGCACATGCTGTATCATTATCATAAGTCTTTGATACATCCATACCATTCTTCTTCACCAATATAATTTGAGAGCTAAACTTTGTGAATGATATTTCTTCCACTGCAATCATGTAGGCTGCATTTAATTTTATTTTCAATTCCCTCATGTCGTTTTCTGCGACTTTATCACTAGCATGTTGCACTGCTTTCACAACTGGGGTGGCACGAGGGGCAGACCTAGCAATGAATTGGCATTCTTATGTTTTTTACTGTCACCGTGCTTCTTTGCAGTTTCTTTTTTAAAATGACTCAAACCAGTAATGAACTCTTTTTTATCAGCAATATTTTGTCCTACTTTAGCAAAAAAGGTGCAGTACATTTTACATTGTCATAACCCAACCAGGCCAACTCTTGTAGCCAAGCTGATTCAACCCCTGCAGGACAGGGTTGCAGAGTTTATTTATTTGTAAACCATGCAGGAGTGCACAAGATAGGATATGCAGGCACAAGAGGAGATAAGAGTTCAGTAGCCTAACACAACAAGATGTATCGTAATTCCTATTTAATTTGTGTAAAAAACTTGTTTGTATGTAAAGGTGGCCACTGGAAAATGGCAGAAAAAACATAGAAAGTTTGTTGCATTGGCGACTATTTTAGTCGCCATCTGGAGCCCTGTCTATATCTGAACCTGACTCTATAATCACAACAGCTTTTTATAGGATCCTCATTTGTTAGAAAACAATCCATTATAACAACCCATGCGATCTCAGTGAATGGACACTTCTGCATTTGTATCCGTATCAGTACCCCTCATAGCATCAAAGTTGACTAACATTGCATCAGAGTGAATGAGGCAAATAGATCTTTTGTGTGTTGTAATTTAATGTTGTTGTTTTTTTCCAGATTGACTGCTATGCTGTCCATGGTATGACAGATGTCCAGCTAATTAAATACGTGCCCAAAATTGGAGATTGGATAGCTATTCGGCAGTACTGCAGAAGAGAAGTGGTTGCATTGGAAGGAACCACCGCAACTATCTCTCTAAGACTACAGAAAGCCTGATGGCAAAAATAAACCAAAGATGGGCCTCCAAGAGAATTCATAGCGATGATTGTTCAGAAAAAATGTAAAATGTAAAATAGGCAATGCCAATGAATTTGCAGAATTCTCACTGGATCTGACAGTATAAATGAGCCTGGAGGCACTTTTTCATCTATTATAAACTTGGCATTTCAAATCCCCAGTCGACGATCAAAATCACTTATATCAGTTCACAGGTACTCTGTATGCCAAATAAAAGGTTATTCATTTTGTTCTAGAAAGTTCGCATCTTTCAATTTCAAGTGTAAAAAGAGCAGTGAATTGAATTGAGCCAAGAGAAGTTGAACCTACTACAGAATGCTGAATGGATAAAAACTATACAAAAATATATACACTACAGCACTTTCTGGTATCTCCTTCCACAGAACTGTAACTACACTGTATACTCAAAAAAACAACAAAAAAACACACCTTTGCACAAATGAACAGGCCTGGATTTTAATCTGGAAGCTCCACCCACATGGACTCCTCCATCTTCTTCTAGGGGTAAATATTAAAACAATGACTTTTCATAAATTACAATATCTATAAGAACATAATCTTCATATATAATAACACATACACATTCATTAAAATTCATTATATAATATAATATATAAATAATATTCACTTTTATATAGGAAGTAACTTGGATGGAGTATAGTTGTAAGTGACAGCATTGTCGAAAACTGAATGGTTGGGGTAATGCTGTGCAAAGTGGTGCTCTGCTTACATTTTGTCTGCCCCAGACCAAAAAGGGTGCCTTCCAGGAAAGAACAAAGGTTAATACCCCTCGCATTTCAAGAAATGAAACATAAACTAGATTTATATGTGAAATAAATCCCTCCCTCCATGCACACACTCCATTGCACATCACCATAAAAGCAGGCTTCCTTTCAGGCATCACAAAACATCTTCTACAAAAACACCAATAATGAAATCTCAGGTCACACTCCTGCTCATCTGCAAGCTTTTCTCCAAAGGTACTGATTCTTACATGGAGTTTTCAGTAAATGAGTCTTTTTTTTCATCAGGCAACTGTTTATCTTGTTCATTGTTCATTCTTTTTCTTCAGCGCTGTCACTGACTTGTCAACAGTGTGATACAGCATTGTCACGATTACTTCGTGAAGCAGCGCACTTTGGGTGCTGGTGCTCATGCGCCTGCTTCTTCAGTGCTGGCAGCAGTGACATTTCGACATGTGCGTAGACACGTGTCTTTTGTTGTTGTTGTTGTTGACGTCATGTCTCTGCCCTGTCTTGTCATGTGTCGTCGTGTCATGTGTGTTTGTGTATTGCCCGCAGCTGTTAGCGGTTGCGGGGCTAATGATTATGTGTGTATAAATACCGTGAGCTGTGCTACACACGGCACGGGTAATTAAATGTGGAATCTACATAGATAGATGTAGATAAAGGTAAACTAGATAGCGAATATAGGAAGTCTTTGTTTCATGCCATGTTCATGCCTTAGCCTTAGCTTTAGCCATAGCCATGGTTTATGTTTCTTGCTTTGTTTCTGTTTGTCCTCCTCTTTATTAATAAAAGCACCATTCAAACTGCACCTGCATCCATCCTACTCCCTGACATCAAGCAGCATGACAGAATTACCCGCCGGTAATACGGAAGCAGCAGTTTGTGTAGATGAGTGCCGCCAAAGCGTCCCAGTTTGAGGCGTTTCGCTGGTGGTTTAAGGGAAAAAAAAGCAGGCAGGTCTGAGGAGTTCCGCCGTGCGTTGCAGGAGAACAGCAAACAGCTCAACGAGTGCGTTCCTGAGGCACGCCACCTTCTGGAACAACTGCAAGGGAACTGTGCCTAGTCTGCTATCCAGGTCCAAGCCACGTCTCAAGTCCAAGCCACGTCTCAAGTCCAAGTCACGTCTCAATCCAAGCCAAGTCTCAAGTCCAAGCCACTTCTGAAGTTCCTGTCCAAGCCATGTCTCAAGTCCAAGCCACGTCTCAAGTCCAAGCCACGTCTCAAGTCCCAGCCACAGCCAAGCCTCACGTCCAAGCCACAGCCAAGCCTCACATCCAAGCCACAGCCAAGCCTCACGTCCAAGCCACAGCCAAGTCTCACGTCCAAGCCACAGCCAAGTCTCACGTCCAAGCTCCAGCCCAAGCTCCGGCCTAAGCTCCTGTCCCTGCTGTCCAAGTCCAGTATTGAGTTCCTGACATCTCGGCCAAGCCTGCGAATCCTGTTCAGCTCGCGCCGGAGTCTGCGGGGGCTGGCGCAGAGGTTTTTTTTGGAGGGGCAACGAGGACAGCAGGGCTCCAGCCGGAGGCCTACGGGGAGGCCTTGGCGGTGGTGCTCCTGCCAGCTGAAGAGGCTGTCCTGCTGCCCTGCACAGCCGAGGAAGCTGTCCTGCTGTCCAGCCCAGGTGGGGGTGGGTAAGTGGGGGGTCTGTCCTGCTGCCCTGCACAGTGAAAGAGACTGTCCTGCTGTCTAGTCCAGCTGAGGTCGTCGCTCAGCAGTCCTGTCCAGCTGAGGTCGTCGCTCAGCAGTCCTGTCAACTGAGGTCGTGCTCACAGTCCTGCCAGCTGAGGACGTCGCCAGCAGCCTGTGCAGTTGAGGCCGCCAGCAGTACTGTGCAGCTGAGGTCAAGGCTCAGCAGTCCTGTACAGCTGAGGATGTCGCTCAGCAGTCCTGTTCAGCTGAGGACGCCGCTCAGCAGTCCTGTGCAGCTGAGGTCGTCGCTCAGCAGTCCTGTCCAGCTGAGGTCGTCGCTCAGCAGTCCTGTGCAGCTGAGGACGCCGCTCAGCAGTACTGTGCAGCTGGGGCCGCTCACAGTCCTGTGCAGCTGGGGTCGTCGCTCAGCAGTCCTGTGCAGCTGAGGTCGAGGCTCAGCAGTCCTGTCCAGCTGAGGTCGTCGCTCAGCGGTCCTGTCCAACTGAGGTCGTCACTCAGCGGTCCTGTCCAACTGAGGACATCGCTCAGCAGTCCTGTCCAGCTGAGGACGCCACTCAGCAGTGCTGTCCAGTTGAGGTCGTCGCTCAGCAGTCCTGTCCAGCTGAGCACGCCGCTCAGCAGTCCTGTCCAGCTGAGGTCGTCGCTCAGCAGTCCTGTCCAGCTGAGGTCGTCACTCAGCAGTCCTGTCTAGCTGAGGACGCCGCTCAGCAGTCTATTTGGGGGGGGGGTTCTGTCACAATTCCTCCATGAAGCAGCACGCTTCGGGCGCTAGGTGCTCATGCGCCTGTTTCATCAGTGTTGGCAGCGGTGACATTTCGACATGTGTGTAGACACGTGTCTTTTGTTGTTGTTGATGTCATGTCTCCGCCCCGTCTTGTCATGTGTCGTCGTGTCACGTGTGTTTGTGTATTGCCCGCAGCTGTTAGCAGTTATGATAATGATTATGTGTGTATAAATACCGTGAGCCGTGCTAAACACAGCACGGGTAATTAAATGTGGAATCTACATAGATAGATGTAGATAAAGGTAAACTAGATAGCGAATATAGGGTGTCTTTGTTTTATCCCATGTTCGTTCCTTAGCCTTAGCCATAGCCATAGCCATGTTTTATGTTTCTTGCTTTGTTTCTGTTTGTCCTCCTCTTCATTAATAAAAGCACCATTTGAAATGCACCTGCATCCGTCCTACTTCCCTGACGTCATGCCGCGTGACAAGCATTATCTAGAACATGCAAACAGGTGACCTGTTTCCACCACTTCCACTACTTCTGTGTACATTGGTAAGTAAAAGAAATTATTACTTCAGTTCCTTATGAATAATGAAAATAAATGTGTATATATACTCAGTAAGGAATACGGCAGTTGATTATTTTACTGTAAAAGTAGGTCCTGAAGTTTTTTTTTTCTTTCTTTCGTTCTCCTGAAGTTGATAAAAATAAATAAATAAGCAGCTTGTTATGTTTCCAAGAAAAATAAAGTTTAATCTCCTCTGTGTTGAAGACCAGTCTTTACCTCTTTACATCTTCTCATTACAGAAAAAAAAGGGGGTGGCAGTGGTGGCTTGGTGGTTAAGGCTCTGGGTTATTGATTGGAAGGATGGGGGTTCAAGCCCCAGCACTGCCAATCTGCCACTCTTGGGCCCTTGAGCAAGGCCCTTAACCCTCCCTGCTCCAGGGGAGCTGCATCATGGTTGCGCCCTGACATGCTGGGGTATGCAAAGAAAAGAATTTCACTGTGTTAATTGTATATGTTAATTTCACATATGTGATTAATAAAGATTCATTATCATTTGCAGCTGTTCCACACAATTAAATACAACTAGAAACCATGTCATTCCTCAGTAAAATGAAACTTGTAATGGCTGTAATAATGTAGGTTTTCTTGTAACGAGCTACTTTTTTCTATTATGGAAGGGTGTGGCGCTGTGTCCCACTACACCATTATTTACCACTGCGTTTCCTCTATCACATTCTCCTAGTCTGTATTTGTCTTGCTATGAGACGCAGGAGTACTATGGAAGGCCAAAGGGGTCATATAGAAAACACTAGTGCTTTTTGAAATAGGGGTAGTACAACTGTGTTATTAGAGTACATTAAACTATAAAACGATTAAAAAATCTCTCTCAATACTGCCTGAGACCCACTAGTGGCTGAGACCCAGGGCCGCAGCCTTTGAAGCCCGTTGGGTAAATGCAAATAATCAAATATAACTTTATACATATTTTAGTATCAAATTGCATTTCTGCTCAACACGGTTGTAAAGAGTGGTTATTTGAGTTACTGTAGCCTTCCTGTCAGCTTTGAACAGTCTGGCTATTCTTCTCCGAACTCTTTCAAAAAAATACATTTCTGCCACAGAACTGCCTCTCACGGGATGCTTTTTTGTTTTAAATCCCTACTGTGCATTAAAATCTCAGGAGATCAGCAGTTTCTGAAAAACCTAAACCTTCCGGGGTTTTTTTCGTGCTGTTCTTTTCTTTCATTATCAACCATATCACATGCTTACCTACTGCAGGATTGCACAATACACCATTTTCCTTTTTCACCTAAGCAGTTCAACATTATTTTTAAATTAAGCAAATCACATTGTGTAAACTATTGCACAAGCTCAAGTTCAGTACTTCTTATATTAATGTGATGAAAACGTGTTTACACTGACATGTACAATGTCCTATAGGTGGTGCAAAGGTGTCAGATGTTAATGTGAAGACTTGCAGCAAGGCAGATTCGTGTGTAACCGGAAGCGTGAACCTGGGAACGCTGAAAATAGTCAACAATATTAAATGCTGCAAACAATCTCTGCAACGCTGAAATGCTGCCAGGTAAAACAACACACTCTGAAAGCGGTTCAGTTCTCTGTTTTTAGTTTCTATTTCCTTCAAATTCTAGATATCCATTTTATTTCACAGTAAAAACTTTGAGTAAAAAAAGAATTTGTTATTTAATCTTTGGCAGTTCCTCTTTATAGGTATGTTGTATGCGTGATGGAGGATAATGCATGTTTATTATTATTATTTATATATATATATATATAATTACAGTAGATTATTTTATATCTTCCAATTATAGTATTAGATATTATTGGAGTAATTCTTGGTGACGTATGAGACACAATGAACTGTTTGTTTGATTTTATTTCTCTGCTACATTCTTCGGAAGCAGGCTCCCATAACAGGCTGATCATAACAGCTGCTCAGGAACAGTGACCTGTAAAGGAAGTGAAAATCGCTGTGTCACTGCATCAGGTGAACATGTTCATCTCTCTTATGGATGTAATGGAATGTGAATACATTATTCAGAATTAATGAAAATTAACAGGATTATTTTTGGGGGATTTTGATCACACAGGGCATTTTGATGATTTTTGTGTTTATTGTTTTATTTATATTCATATATTCATATTTCTCTCTCTCTTTCAACCTCTCATCCCTCTCTCTCTACCATCTCTATGAAAGGATTTGTATCCAAGAGCTTCTGTGCTGCTTCTGGATCAATGAGTACGTCAGGAATCGGTATAACTAATATGCAGTGTTGTGAGGGGAATCAGTGTAATGGTGCTGAGAACTTCACACTGAGTTTCCTCCTCATGATCGTCCCTCTACTCTCTTCTGTCCTCTTCTACTGGAATCTCCACTAATGGAGCAGCTCATGAAAAGTAGAAGTTTCTTTTTTGGCGTGTGATATAAAATTTTAATTGATTGTTTTAGAGTTAACCCTCTCTCTCTCTCACTCACTCACTCACACTCTCACACACTCACACACTCCAGAGAAGGCTGTGAAAATTGTTTTCATTGATTAACCTTTTGATCTTTTGTTCAGAAAATTCACAAAACATACTCTGCTATCATGGATTTTAAACAATTGTTAACAAATCACAGGTTTTTATATATATATATATATATATATATATATATATATATATATATATATATATATATATATATATATATATATATATATATATATATATATAGTCGCGGCGGACCAACACCCGACGCGCAAACTAGGAGGTTCGCTCCTTCCCCGACTGCCGTCCCAACGCTAACCGGAAGGGCCGTCACGGCAGGGTGGAGCCAACCCCCGCCGCGCCGGCGGCGGATTGGCGAACCGGGAGCAGGAGGTTCACCAATCCAGCTCCAGAAGGAGGGGATAAAAGGACACCCTTCCGCCCACGAACGGGGAGGATCAACTCGGCTACGTAGGCAGCTAATGTCCGAGGTATTTGCCACTGAATCCGCGCAAACACGGGCTTACCTAACCGTTCGCGCTCTCTCTCTCTCTCTCCCTCTCTCGCTCTCTCTCTCCCTCTCTCCGCTCACAGAGGGCTCCGCCCCGGACGAGGACGGCGACGACAGAGAGGACAGTGGTGAGGCCGAGAAACCGGCACCGCTCCTTCCCAGCTCTTCCGGGAATCCCGACACGCCCCGGAGGACGCCGCTACGCCAGCCCCGCCCCTGCCGGGTTTCCCTCATCCCCCCCACACGCACACACGCACCCAAACACACACACACACACCACTACGGATTGAAGGACAAATAAATCCTGGGTTTTCCCTCACCTCTCGCACTACAACTCGCCTCCCGTGTGTTTGTGCTACGCCTTCGCCCCCCTGGGCTGATCCCGCTACTATATATATATATATATATATATATATATATAAAAAGGATGCACATATACACATGTGTAAATATATATACAGTATCTCACAAAAGTGAGTACACCCCTCACATTTTTGTAAACATTTGAACTTTTCATGTCACAACACTGAAGAAATGACACTTTGCTACAATGTAAAGTAGTGTAACAGATTGTGTAACAGTGTAAATTTGCTGGCTCCTCAAAATAACTCAACACACAGTCATCAATGTCTAAACTGCTGGCAACAAAAGTGACTCCAATCCTAAGTGAAAATGTCCAAATTGGGCCTAATAAGCCATTTTCCCTCCCCGGTGTCATGTGACTTGTTAGTGTTACAAGGTCTCAGGTGTGAATGGGGAGCAGGTGTGTTAAATTTGGTGTCATCGCACTCACACTCTCTCATACTGATCCCTGGAAGTTCAACATGGCACCTACAGTAATTTCAAAGAACTCTGTGAGGATCTGAAAAAAATAATTGTTGCGGGTTCGAATTCGGTGTTCGATGGAGTAAGACGTGAAGTTTGAAGTTTGTTGCTCTACATAAAGATGGCCTAGGCTATAAGAAGATTGCCAAGACCCTGACACTGAGATGCAGCACCGTGGCCAAGACCATACAGCGGTTTAACAGGACAGGTTCAACTCCGAACAGGCGTTGCCATGTTAGACCAAAGAAGTTGTGTACACATGCTCAGCATCATATCCAGAGGTTGAAGGGGAGGGGGGTCAGCCAGTCAGTGCTCAGACCATATGCCGCACACTGCATCAAATTGGTCTGCATGGCTGTCGTCCCAGAAGGAAGCCTCTTCTAAAGATGATGCACAAGAAAGCCCGTAAATAGTTTGCTGAAGACAAGCATACTAAGAACATGGATTACTGGAACCATGTCCTGTGGTCTGATGAGACCAAGATAAACTTATTTGGTTCAGATGGTGTCAAGCATGTGTGTCAAACCATGTGAGGAGTACAAAGACAAGTGTGTCTTGCCTATGGTGAAGCATGGTGGTGGGAGTGTCATGGTCTGGGGCTGTATGAGTGCTGCCGGCACTGGGGAGCTAAAGTTCATTGAGGAAACCACGAATGCCAGCATGTACTGTGACACACTGAAGTAGAGCATGGTAGAAAGTAGAGCAAGTAGAACATTGAAAACAGCAAAACTGAACCGGAAACAAAAATGGAGAAGATAGACAAGGTGGGGGAATCATCTAAACAAGCACAGCGTAATGTTGAGATGTTGCAAGACTTGGGCCCAGAGTGCAGCACAGGAGCTAGAGGAGAGGAACCCCTCAAAGACATGAGGGAGGAAGAGGTCACCCCAGAACAACCATTTACTTTTAACTGTCCAGAACAACCTGAACAGCTTTACACCGAGCAGAGCAGATTAACCGGTTTCTAGAACTGACTAACAGAAAAAGAAATATCTTGCTGACTAAATTCTTCCCGGACAGGAGAAACTTCATTAAACCCGTGCAACACACCATGGGCGTAATGTCACCAAGGAGACGCTACAGATTGAGGAAATGGCGAGGAATTTATATGTACTGACTTTATGTGATAGGTATGGATGCGCAGTGAATTATGACTATATGACTACAACGGACTTGTAGTAGATCTGATTTGGACTTGTAGTAGATCTGACATTTTTTCGGGTTTCTGAGTTGAGGGTGTGGGTGGGGGGTCTGTGGGGGTTTCTACTTTTTTCCTTCTTCTTCTTTTATTTGAAAAAATTATGAGTTTAAAAAATGTAGATATGTAAATATACCAAATATTGAATACAATAAAGGTGTCTTAAAAGTAAAGTCTATCTCTCTCTCTCTCTCTCTCTCTCTCTCGCTCGCTCTAAAAAAAACAGTTGACAGGGAACTTACTTTTCTGATTCGTCCAGAAATCTGCCATTTTTCCCACAACAGGGACGCTTGACAAACGTGTCTGCTGGTGTTGTTCGGCATCTGTTTTGTAAACTAAGCTTAATGGTATGATGTTTCAGAGGACGCAATCTTCAAGTGTTATAAACATGGCCATTGAGCTTCCATGCAGACATTTATTCATGTTTATGAGTGTGAATTTTCACACAGCAGCAGATACGCATCTGTTTGTACTATATTCAAACATCAAATAAACCTACTGTCAATTTCCAAAACTATGCATTAACAAAGATGTTGATGATAATAATAATAATAATAATAATAATAACAACAATAATTATAATAATAATAATAATAATCAGTTTAATATTGTCAGTCACATTTGCTAATGATACTGGTATCTGGAATGTTCTATAGATGGGGAAAAGCAACCAGAAAGGATTCTAAAGTCTTGCAGAACACCTGAGACAATGACTCTAGGCATTTAAAAAAAAAATTCACATTAAAAAAGAATTATCCATCCATCTATCTTGTCATGTTCCGTGGGGAACACGGAAGCAGAAGCGGGTGGCAGGATCAGTATGTGAGTAAAGGGGTGTTCTAAGTACGTGGTCGTAAGGCAGGCAGAGGTCAGGCAATCGGGCGAACAAAACAATAGAGGGCAAGGCAGAATTTGTAGTCGGAAACATAATCAAAGGTCAAGGAAACTAAGCGAGCCAACACTAGAGACAATGGCTTGAAAACGACAGAAAACAAGTCTACTGAACGTATACTTCGCAAAGTCATTGTAATGAATGAGTCTCTATATGCTGTGGTGAGAGTGTGTGTGATTGGTGATAGGTGTGAGATTAGAACTCGGAAGGTGAGTGCATGCGTGTGTGGGAGGTGAGTGTTGCTTCTTGGGAAACTGAGTTGTAGCTGAACTGGGATATGACATGCATCCATCCATCCATATTCCACAGTTTACTCCTTTTTCAGGGTCGCGGGGGAACCTGGAGACAATCCCAGGGAGCATCGGGCACAAGGCGAGGTACACCCCGGACAGGGTGTCACTCCATCGCAGGGTACAATCACATACACATTCACAAACCCATTCATACTAGAAAAAAATATTAGCAATTTAATCTTTGCTATTTCCTCTTAATCATTGTTATATGCTTTATAATACAGTTTATAAGACATGTTTGAATTGTGCAATACAATTTCTTGCTGATAAATGTGACCTACAGAGCTGTTAGTTTACTTTTATTTCTCTGTTAAGCACCTCTGAATCAGGCCCCCAATGGGAGAATGTGCAACGCCTGTAAATTTAATAACTGAATACAAACGCTGAAGTGTGACGAAAATGAATTTTACTGCTTCACTGCAACAGGTAAACATGCTCATTCTAAACAAACCTGTTTTTGTTTGTTTGTTTTTGCATAGCTGGACCACACAGGGCATCTGGTTGAGACTAGTTGGTGTATTTTAATTATTTTTGGCCTTTATTCCTTTATTTTTGAACTCTCTCTCTCGCTCGCTCTCTCAGACAAAAGAAGTGAAGATGGAAAAGTTGTTAAAGGATGTGCAAGAGTTATTGTGAAATAAATACTGTGGGAAGTGACCTATCACATATGGAGTGCTGTCAGGGGAACTTGTGCAACAGTGCTAAGATCTTCACACTGAGCTTCTTCCTCTTCATCATCCCTTTGCTCTCCTTTATCCTCTCGTACTGAAGTCTCCACTGATGGAGCAGCTCTCTTAAAGCCTCACTCTTCTTTAATTTAATTTAAAAAGTAAAAAAACACAAAAGCAAAAAAAAAATCTATCTATCTAATCTATCTATCTATGTATCTATACTTCCATCAATGCATCATAAACAATTATAATTAGATATGAGAAGATTAGAATAGACCATCCTATACTGTTCCAATATGGGGAGACAGTAGAGGTTGGGGTAGTTGCATAAGACCTCACTTAATAGTTGTGTGGGTTTATCAGTAACAAACTCGTGTTTTCTTCATTACACAATATTTTCTACATACATTTTAGTTCTTAAAGTTCTATGCATTCTTACAACTTTTCTTATCTGTCTCTGAACATCTCTATGACACTTCCAAAGTCGATCAGCCACTGCAGCCCAAGTAATCTGTTGGGGGTTCAGATATTTCAGGATCATGTGGTAATTGTCAGTGATTCCTGATGACTCTATTATTCTTGCCTTTATACTTCTGCTCTTTTTTTGCAGTATGAGATGTCAGATTGTCCTCTCAGGAAGGCTTTAGTATTATTTGGGAAGAAATCCCGGGAAAAAGAGTTACAGGTTAGTTTCTGGGTGTAATATGTTCAATTGTTGAGATAGTATATGCAACACAGTGGGAGGTTGAGAACTCCATATCAGAGGCAGGGCTGTCTAATCAATTTGTGCAAAACAAAAGGTTATTAATTTTATTCTAGAAAGTTCAAATATTTCAACTTCAAGTGTAAAAAGAGCAGTGAATCAAATTGAGGTGAACCTACCACAGAGAAGGTGAACCTACCACAGAATGCTGATTACACATTGTAAATATAAAAATCTTTAAGCCTGTATACTCGTAGATACTGTGATTTGGTGTGTGTTTGTTTTGTTACTTATTTCTTCAAAATGATCATTTGGTTGTGTACGAGTCATTGGCGGCTGGTCAATAGGGGGCACTGCCCCTTTTAAGTTATCGAGAGAAGAAGGCTACTTAAACATGTTAAACATAAGAGAAATATATATTGCAATATAATTATGAAATAAAATGATTTAGTCATACCATTTGCCTTTAAGTCATGTTAGCATTTTATATATTGTATTTTGTTTATATCTGTGTGCGGGGTGCCGGCCAAATGAGTGTGTATGTAGGTCCTTAAACCTTTGAAAAGGAGGTGAGTTGAGGCTGCTCTCTAACGGACTTGTTTCAGATTGTCCTTGGGGTGCAGGTCATTGCGCCCCAGACACGCCCACCTTTGTTGTTAGCGAATCAATATCGTTTTTACCTTTTTTGACCTCAAAATGATTGGACCAATCTCAACGACTCTCTTTCTCACTCAGCAGCATGTCTGTTGATGGCCGCTGCAAGAGATTGTTAATAACGTAGAAGATTAAAGAAATTTTTATTTAAAAAAACAAAACAAAAAACAAACATTAAAATGAAGAAAAAAAAATAATGAAGCTTTAATTTTCATGTGTAGATTCTCAAAGTTGGACAAATTTTGTGTTTCGTCTTCAAGCACTTCCTGGTGTTCAGGAAAGTAAGTATTTACCCACAAAAACGGTCCTGTGTATACTGTGTAATATGAACAAGATCACAGTAAACAAATGGAATGGCATATAGTTTTATTTTTAATGGTAATAAGATAGACAGTTGACATTTATACTTATACCCAGTACACAACTTGCTAGCATTCCCACACAGGTGAGGCTATAACTCAATCCATGACAAGGCTCCTCATGATCGAAAACACATGAGATTAGGAACATCTCTCAAGTAGATCAAGGCTTCGTTGAATGGAGTATAGTTGTAATTGACAGCATTGTCAGAAAACAACTGAAAGTTTGCAGTAACACTGTGCAAAGTGCTGCTCTGCTCTCATTTGGTCTGCCTTGTACAAAAAGGGGTCATTTCCAAATTAAGATATTCTGGTGAGGGATGATCCCATGTCCCTGCCATACATGTCAGCAGCTATTGTGGCATCTAGAAGAAGATCAGTTGTGATTTTTCACATACCCCGCATTATAAGGGGTTGGGATAAAGGTATCCTGTGTAAGTGAGAAAATATTTTAATAACTTTGGTCAGCATAGCTGAAGTTTAGGCATTAAGCATACACAATTATAAACCTTACAAACTCTTGGAAAAATTTAATTTCTTCATGGTATGGGGCGTTGAACACGTCTCTCAGAACACGTCTGATTCTGAGTTAGTACGGGTAACACAGTTTTATAATAGAAGAAAATCGTGCATAATTGGAAATTGGAATTGGAAAAAAGTAAAAAAGTTACATACCCTCCCTTTTCAAGGAACAAAACATAAGCTACATGTATGTATGAAATAATTCCCTCCCTCCCTCCATACACACACCCCATTGCACATGACCATAAAAGCAGGTTTCCTCTCAGACTTGTATTTTATTCCTGTCTGCTTGACCTTCACACCTCAACTTCTACAGAAACACCACGATGAAGTCTCAGGTCACACTCCTGCTCATCTGCATGCTTTTCTCCAAAGGTACTGAATCTCACATGGAGCTCATTTCAGTAAATTAGTAGGTCAGTAGTTCCTTGGTGTGTATAGTTCAGATATTGTGTATAATGAAAATATTTCATTTTTTTCATCATGCACCTGCCTCGGTTTTTCATTTTCATTCTCATTAGTGTTTTCACTGAATTGTATGGCTGGCAACTGTGACTCAGGATCTGGATCATGCACACAGACTAACTGTGATCACTGTCACCAGTACTATTTCTGCAACTTTTGGTAAGTGTGTGTGTGTGTGTGAGATTGTGGGCGGCGGGGGGCGCTCACAAATATATATCCTCGTGAGATCCAGAAATGAAATTCTCTCATATATATATATTAATATTTATATATATATATATATATATATATATATATATATTTTTTTTTTTTTTTTTTTTTTACACATACACACACACACACACACAAAATACAATGTTTCTTTTTTAGTGAATGACATATTGTTCATTTACACAGTCATTCCTTCACCCGCGTCTCTCGCTCGCTCTAAAAAAAAAAAAAAAAAAACAGATTGATGGGGCACTTACTTATATTTATGCACAAAACTGCGGACAGAGGATCTGTGGCGCTTTCAAAATTTTGCTCTGTTTGCAAACCGAGGCATCAAAATAAACACTTATCTCAATATCACATCGATATATAATTACCTTTTTCTTTTCTTTTTCTTTCTTTTTTTTATAACAAAGCCTATGTCAATGCCTGGTCTATCTTTGTGCCTTCATTAAAAAAAAAAAAAAAGCTCATAAAGCTCTGACCTCCACAAACTCTTTTCTGATTCGTCCAGACATCTGTCATTTTATCCACAACAGGGACGCTTGGTAAACTTGTCTGCTGGCATTGTTCAGCATCTGTTTTGTAAACTGTTTTGGCTTAACGGTATGATGTTACAGAGGATGCAACCTTCTAGTGTTGAAAACATGGCCATTGAGCTTCCATGTTTGTACTATATTCAAATGTCAAATAAACCTACTGTCAATTTCCAAAACAACGCATTAACACGACGACGACGATGATTATTATTATTTTTATATTATTAGTATAATCAGTTTAATATTATCAGTCACATTTGCTAATGATACTGGTATCTGGAATGTTCTATAGATCGGTAAAAGCAATCAGAACGGATTCAAAAGTCTTGCAGAACACCTCAGACAATGTGTGAGAGTTACAGCTATAAATCAGTTGGTGAGAATATAAACATCAATGTCAAGTGCTGCAGCACAGAACCACTGCAAGGTAAAAATAAATAAATAAATAAAATAAAATAAAAATCTCCCCTGAAAGCTGTTCACTTTTCTGATATTATTGTTCGTTTCATTGAGACTCTAGGTTTTCTTTATTTCACATTAGAAAAGGATCATTTGTTATTTAATCTTTGCTATTTCCTCTTAATTTATTATATGCTTTGTTATATGCTTCATAATACAGCTCATAAGACATGTTTGTATTGTGCAATACAAATTCTTGCTGATAAATGTGACCTACAGAGCTGTTAGTTTACTTTTATTTGTCTGTTAAGCACCTCTGAATCAGGCCCCCAATGGGAGAATGTGTTACTCCTGGGTTCCTAATACCGACACACAAACAGTAATGTGTCAGGGAGATCAATTTTACTGCTTCACTGCAACAGGTAAACACGATCATTCTAAAGTCATTTTTGTTTTGTCTCACACTTCTTTGCTAAGGCTTTCTTTCCTATCTCTTGCTATTCAGTAATCATCATACATAAAGCTTCTCATATGTTTTCTGTTGATTTACGTCAGTTACCGCATTCTGATGGCTGATCAGGTTATTAATGCAGTGCAAGTTCAATGGAAAAGATTGGGCTATTTTATAACATACGTATAAATACTTTTACGGCATAATTATTTTGTGACATTTTAAATAGACTATTATAACTATAAACTATAAGTAGAATGAAGTTATTCAAAATCCAGTGTCTAATGTACTTACACATTCAACAGCTTACTGAAAATTTTATCCCTCTATCATACTGCTTTAATGTTGCTTTATAAAATAACATATTTAACAAAAATAAATAATGTAAGCTCATGCTTTACTTACTGCATTCAAATCCATGTTCCATCTTATGAGTTTTTCAACACTGTGCGTGTCTACCTCATAGGTCTATTTTTTCCCTCCTTTGGTTCTAAAAGGCTTTCCTGCATTTGTTGTCCACAGTGATAAGCAAAAAGTTTGAAACATAAGCAGACAAAACAAATTATTTTCTACAATATTGCCTTTTCTTAGCTTAACAGATAAATTACTGGAATATGACAGACAAAAAAAATCATTTTATCAGCACAGTTATGATTTGGTAAATTATCAATATTGGAAGAGTCAACCGCACCCCCTCCTAGTGGGATTAAAGCCAGAGGAAGAAGAAGAAGGAGAATGAATAAATCTGTGAATATTCTAAATGAATTTCTAGGTCGGAAACATCATCGAAACTGCATGTTGCCTCAAATGATATGGCAGTAACTTTTCTGGTTAAAAACCGCAGATGCGTTTCACAGAACAGGCAGGAGCACAATAGAGACTTCAAATAAAAGGAAAGTATGTTATGTGGTGGGTTTCTTGTCTGGCCTCCGTATACGCCAATTTTCAAAACTAGAGAATGTTGAGAATGGAGAATGTTGAAAAGTTTTGAAATGTGTGAGAGTATTTCATGTCTGAGTAAAATATACCAAAATGTGATGTTTTGGCTAAAATTAAATATAAATGTAAACAAAGATTTTGTTAAGAAAGAGTTCTTTTAATCACATGATAGACTCATTTTTCTCAAACTACAATGGAACGATGAAATTATGTTAAATCACCTTAAAATTATGATATTAGCAGCAGATGCATTAGGTCCTGTAAGTTATTTTCATTTATTTTTTTTGTTCTGTACTCGTTGATACAATTTCAAATAAGTTGTTTTTGGCATGAATTAAAAACAAACAAACCAATAAAATGGCAGGATGCATTCCCCCTACTGGGGGATGAAGAAATTACAGGTGGGGTAAGGGTAAATGGTAAATGTGCACTTACATAGCGCTTTTATCCAAAGCACTTTATGGTGTCTCATTCACCCATTCACACACCAATGGTAGCAGAGCTAGCTTGCCATCGGGAGCAACTTGGGGTTCAGTGTCTTGCCCAAGGACACTTCGGCATGTGGAATGACCCGGGCCGGGAACCGAGCCGCCAACCCTACGATTAGTGGACAACCCGCTCTACCAACTGCGCCACAGCCGCCACAGGGTGCTCATCACGGTTGCTCTAAGGCAGCGGTCCCCAACCCCTGGACATTTGGTACCGGGCCGCACAGAAAGAATAAATAACTTACATTATTTCCGTTTTATTTATTATCTGGATCTGAAAAATGACCGCATTCTCTCCGTTACATCCTTCTACGACTCACTCTTGACGCATGTCAAGACGTTTGTCTCAGTCACGTGATCCGTTGAAACCTTACCATAGAGACAAGAGAGCGTTAGAAGGGAGAGATGATGTTACGAGGACGCTGCTAATAAAGTCGCGATTTCACATTGGATTCACGTTTATTATTATATTTTTTTTTAAATACCCCAGTTTATATGCCGGGCCTATCATTTTATTTTGTTGTATTTATCAGCCACACCTTAAAGGCCGGTCCGTGAAAATATTGTCTGATATTAAACCGGTCCGTGACGCAAAAAAGTTTGGGGACCGTTGCTCTAAGGAACTTCCATAGCAAGTGAATTTCTAGGTTGGAAACATCATCGAAACTACACATCACCTCAAATAATATGGTAGTAACTGTTTTGGGTATAAACCACAATAAAGGAGTACAGTGGAGATTTATAAGTGTAGCGGACTTTTGCCTATATAATTAGTGCGGCAAAAGACGCCCTGGGTTCTCTTACCCTATTCAAGTTCAACGTCTATGGTTGCAATTCCCCTTGTATGTGTTTCAATGTCCACTGTCACTAACTAAATGAATGGTTTGAAATGAATTCCCAACAACCAGGTAGAGTTTAGGTATATGAATTAAATCATTTTTTTTTACATAAACCAACTTAGAAATAAAATGTATTCAGAACTTTAACTTAATGTTATCCATTTTTCTAAGGTTTTTTTTTTAATCAATACGATTTACGAACCAACAGGTTACAAATAACCCCATGTACATGCATATAACAAGCAGTTTTCAGTTACACCCTTTAACCTATGGGCCCAAAACAATAGTCTACCTAAACCGGCACACCAGACTTTCTATAAGCCCCTCACACACCACTGTTCCTGATGCAGACCTGAATCGTAGCTTGGGGACGTTGAGGCCTTAAAACTGTACTGGCCGCTTCACGCAAATCGCGCAAAAAAAAAACAAACAAAAAAAACCTCTCACTCACGAGGTTAATGGAGATGTCGTGTCCAGAGATTGTCCAGAGTCCATGCACCGTCACTGCAGCCCTGCTCACGCGCTCTCGGTGTGCGCAGTTGCTCACGCGATGCTGTAGTTCGCGTATCCGTTCATACAGCAAGCTGTGTTCCTCCGGTTAATCTCGCGGTCTTGTTCCTCAGAAGCAACTCATTGGCTGTGGAAGCCGGTTAGCATGACACAGTCCTAGCTACCGAGTTGCTAACATTTCGGGCAATACCATTAGCTGAGCTATTTCGACAAAATCGTTTAACACGTCTTTATGTGATACCGACTTATTCCACATGCAAAGTAGTGAATAGGTTATCGGTCTGACAATCATTAAGTGTTACTTAGGCATGAAAAGTCCCCTTAATCACTGTACAGTTCTCCAGTGTGATCTTCTCCGTGCCTCACCTGCAGCCGGCAAAAATACGCGTGACCTTTCCTTACACAGGATTTGCCTCCTCCCCTGACCTCTCACTTTTCCCATTGATTGGCTAACAGTTAACCTAGAAGTAAATAATTGTATATCTTTCATATTTTTTCATAGAACAAAGTAACAATCTTTTCCACATGAATTTGTACATACAATTATTTAACATGGGAATACAGAATTCCAAAAATACAGTGTGTGTATTTAAATTCGTACAGAACAAAAGGAAACTTAACCACGTATTTTCTACAGGGTTACATAAGGAAGTGAAAGTAGTTAGTTTCGTGGGTTTCTGGTCTGGTCTCTGTATACACCAAATTGAAAAGTTACTTTTAAGATAGAGAATGTTATTTATAATACTTTACTTAAAATTACTGCTGAAATAAAAAGGGCATTTCAAATCTCAATCTCAGTCATATCGGTCCACACTGACCTACTTCATGATCATAATAAAGATATGTAGAATTTTAAAGTAATTGCTCATCAAACTCACTAGATCTGACAATATAAATGAGCCTGAAGGCACTTTTTAATCTATTATCAACTTGACATTTCAAATCCCCAGTCAACGATCATAATCACTTATATCAGTTCACAGGTACTCTGTAGAAGTGGTTTTGGCTAATATGCAATAAATTCCTTAAAAATACTTACTCAAGGTGATCTTTCTATTGGGAAAAGAACATACTTGCCCCCTGCTATTCAAAATAATCCCTGTTCAAGTCTACATCATAATGAGAAGCTTTGTTACTTACTAAGGTCGAGGTCCGAGCCTCCGGGGCATCAGTGGCCTTACGCCTCATGCTTAATCTTCGGTCCAAATTGATGAAGGAAATAATAAACTCTACTTTTAGTATATCATAGATAAAGAGGATTCACTAGTCACTACTAAAGTTTCAAATCTCCATCTAAGTGGATTTAGTTTAATTGCAGAATAGTTTCAAGTTGGATAACAATTACCAATACAGTAATTAACAATAACTATGGTGTAGATCCACAAAAATCTTGGCGAAGAACAAACAGTTTCACACACAATATATAGTATTACCAAGGTACATCGGATTCATAAAATCAGAATCATTGTTATCCGAAGTTAATTGTTGACAGGTTATGAGCTGCTCTTCAGAAAATAAAAAATTGTATACTTCTGCTAAGCATTTCTTTAAGCATATATGTGTGTGTGTTTCAGTCACGGAGCAAATGATGCCAGGCTAACCCACAATATCCTGTTGAGTCCATCTGTTGACTTCATAATGCCACAGTGACTTTCATTCAGTCATATGTCAGTTATAGCACATAAGAAAACAAGGTTTCTCAGCATCTTGTTATTCTAACACTTTGCACTTTTTCATATCACACATGCAAGCAAAAGCAGTACAGCATCTTTGTTATTTTATCCCTTTGTATTTATTCAGTTGACATGTGTACCAGAGCTTGGCTTAGATCAGTGGTTCTCGACCAGGGGGTCTTGGAGAGATCAGAAGGGGGTTCGTTATATAGTTTTATAAAATTTATTTTAAAAAATCATATGTTATGAAAAGTAATTTAAAAAGTAAAACAACACAAAAGCAAAAAGAAATCTATCTATCTAATCTATCTATCTATCTATTTATGTATCTATACTTCCATCTATGTATCAAAAACAGATTATAGATTAGATATGAGAGAGAGAGAGAGAGAGATTTTTTATAGAATAGACCATCCTTATACTTGGTCTCCTCCAATATGGGGGGCATGTCACATGATAGGGAAGGTTGGGGGGTTTTAGTTGCAAAAGGTTGAACCTCTGACTTAGATTAAGTTTGTGTGGGCCACGAAGTGTTTTTCATGCAGTAAGCAAACTCGTGTGTTTTCTTCATTAACAGCAATATTTTCTACATACATTTTAGTTCTTAAAGTTCTATGTATTCTTACAACTTTTCTTATCTGTCTCTGAACATCTCTATGACACTTCCAAAGTCGATCAGCCACTGACGCCTAAGTAATGTGTTGGGGGTTCAGATATTTCAGGATCATGTGGTAATTGTCAGTGATTCCTGATGACTCTTTATTATTCTTGCCTTTTTACTTCTGCTCTTTTTTTGCAGTATGAGATGTCAGATTGTCCTCTCAGGAAGGCTTTAGTATTATTCGGGAAGAAGTCACCAAGAGTTACAGGTTAGTTTCTGGGTGTAATATGTTCAATTGTTGAGATAGTAGATGCAACACAGTGGGAGGTTGAGAACTCCATTTCAGAGGCAGGGCTAAAATAAAAGGTTATTAATTTTATTCTAGAAAGTTTGCATATTTCAACTTCAAGTGTAAAAAGAGCTTTGTAAATCTAAAAACCTTTAAGCCTGTATACTCGTAGATACTGTGATTTGGTGTGTGTTTGTTTTGTTACTTATTTCTTCAAAATTATCATTTGGTTGTGTACGAGTCATTGGCGGCTGGTCAATAGGGGGCACTGCCCCTTTTAAGTTATCGAGAGAAGAAGGCTACTTAAACATGTTAAACATAAGAAAAATATATATTGCAAAATAATTATGAAATAAAATGATTTAGTCATACCATTTGCCTTTAAGTCATGTTAGCATTTTATATATTGTATTTTGTTTATATCTGTGTGCGGGGTGCCGGCCAAATGAGTGTGTATGTAGGTCCTTAAACCTTTGAAAAGGAGGTGAGTTGAGGCTGCTCTCTAATGGACTTGTTTCAGATTGTCCTTGGGGTGCAGGTCATTGCGCCCCAGACACGCCCACCTTTGTTGTTAGCGAATCAATATGGTTTTTACATTTTTTGACCTCAAAATGATTGGACCAATCTCAACGACTCTCTTTCTCACTCAGCAGCATGTCTGTTGATGGCCGCTGCAAGAGATTGTTAATAACGTAGAAGATTAAAGAAATTTTTATAAAAAAAATAAAAAATAAAAAGTATACTGTGTAATATAAACGAGATCACAGTAAACAAAATGGAATGGCATATAGTTTTATTTTTAATGGTAATAAGATAGACAGTTGACATTTATACTTATACCCTGTACGCAACTTGCTAGCATTCCCACACAGGTGAGGCTATAACTCAATCCATGACAAGGCTCCTCATGATCGAAAACACATGAGATTAGGAACATCTCTCAAGTAGATCAAGGCTTCGTTGAATGGAGTATAGTTGTAATTGACAGCATTGTCAGAAAACAACTGAAAGTTTGCGGTAACACTGTGCAAAGTGCTGCTCTGCTCTCATTTGGTCTGCCTTGTACAAAAAGGGGTCATTTCCAAATTAAGATATTCTGGTGAGGGATGATCCCATGTCCCTGCCATACATGTCAGCAGCTATTGTGGCATCTAGAAGAAGATCAGTTGTGATTTTTCACATACCCCGCATTATAAGGGGTTGGGTTAAAGGTATCCTGTGTAAGTGAGAAAATATTTTAATAACTTTGGTCAGCATAGCTGAAGTTTAGGCATTAAGCATACACAATTATAAACCTTACAAACTCTTGGAAAAATTTAATTTCTTCATGGTATGGGGCGTTGAACACGTCTCTCAGAACACGTCTGATTCTGAGTTAGTACGGGTTTTATAATAATAGAAGAAAATCGTGCATAATTGGCAATTGGAATTGGAAAAAAGTAAAAAAGTTACATACCCTCCCTTTTCAAGAAACGAAACATAAGCTACATGTATGTATGAAATAATTCCCTCCCTCCCTCCATACACACACCCCATTGCACATGACCATAAAAGCAGGTTTCCTCTCAGACTTGTATTTTATTCCTGTCTGCTTGACCTTCACACCTCAACTTCTACAGAAACACCACAATGAAGTCTCAGGTCACACTCCTGCTCATCTGCATGCTTTTCTCCAAAGGTACTGAATCTCACATGGAGCTCATTTCAGTAAATTAGTAGGTCAGTAGTTCCTTGGTGTGTATGGTTCAGATATTGTGTATAATGAAAATATTTTATTTTTTCATCATGCAGCTGCCTCTCTTTTTCATTTTCATTCTCATTAGTGTTTTCACTGAATTGTATGGCTGACAACTGTGACTCAGGATCTGGATCATGCACACAGACTAACTGTGATCACTGTGTCACCAGTACTATTTCTGCAACCTTTAGTAAGTGTGTGTGTGTGTGTGAGATTGTGTGGTCGGGGGGGGATGGGGTGGTCACTCACAAATATATATCCTCGTGAGACCCAGAAATTTCTTTTTTAGTGAATGACATATTGTTCATTTACACAGTCATTCCTTCACCCGCATCTCTCTCTCTGTCTCTCGCTCGCTCTAAAAAAAAAAAAAAAATGTTTGATGGGGCACTTACTTATATTTATGCACAAAACTGCGGACAGAGGATCTGTGGCGCTTTCAAAATTTTGCTCTGTTTGCAGGAAATTTTTTTTTTTTTTTTTTTTTAACAGGCATACGAGGTTTTCCCCCCTTTCTTTTCCTTTTTTCTTCCTTTTTCCTTAAAAAACCACAAATTTTACACTTTTAAAAAAAAAAGGGATGAATTTAAAAACCACATTTATAATTTAAAAAAAAAAATTTTAAAAAAAAAAAAAAAAAAAAATATATTTTTATTTTTATATAATTATTATTATATATTATAAAAAAAAAAAAAAAAAAAAAAAAAAAAAAAAAAAAAAAAAAAAAAAAAAAAATTTATTCATTCAAAAAATAAAAAAAAAAAAAAAAAAAAAAAAAAAAAAAAAAAAATTTAAAATTTTCCCCCCCCCCCTCTCTTTTTGAAGTGGAAAAGGATTGCAGGCAAAGTGGTTAAAATGAGTTTTGTAAAATTGAAAGGGGATTAAAAAAGGGTGTTGAAGGGAATTTTTTAAGTTTACAAGGTTTATTCTAATAATTATTCTTTTTTTTTCTTTTATTTTTTATGTGTGGTTTGTGGAGGAGGAGTTTTTTAAACTCACATATCTTTTTATTTTTTTTTTTTTTTTTTTTTTTTTTTTTTTTTTTATTTTTTGTTTTTTTTTTTTAATTTTTGTTTAATTTATTTTTTTTTTTTTTTTTTTTTTTCTTTTTTTTTTTTTTTTTTATCTTTTTTTTTTTTTTTTTACTGCATTCAAATCCATGTTCCATCTTATGAGTTTTTCAACACTGTGCGTGTCTACCTCATAGGTCTATTTTTTCCCTCCTTTGGTTCTAAAAGGCTTTCCTGCATTTGTTGTCCACAGTGATAAGCAAAAAGTTTGAAACATAAGCAGACAAAACAAATTATTTTCTACAATATTGCCTTTTCTTAGCTTAACAGATAAATTACTGGAATATGACAGACAAAAAAATCATTTTATCAGCACAGTTATGATTTGGTAAATTATCAATACTAATGAATAATTTAAAACCTGCGAATATTCTAAGTGAATTTCTAGGTCGGAACCGTCATTGAAACTTTGAGGCATGTCGCCTCAAATGATGTGGCAGTAACTTTTCTGGTTAAAAACCGCAGATGCGTTTCACAGAACAGGCAGGAGCACAGTAGAGACTTCAAATAAAAGGAAAGTATGTCATTTGGTGGGTTTCTTGTCTGGCCTCCGTATACGCCAATTTTCAAAACTAGAGAATGTTGAGAATGGAGAATGTTGAAAAGTTTTGAAATGCGTGAGAGTATTTCATGTCTGAGTAAAATATACCAAAATGTGATGTTTTGGCTAAAATGAAATATAAACGGAAACAAAGATTTAAGTTATTGCTCATCAAACTCACTAGATCTGACAATATAAATGAGCCTGAAGGCACTTTTTATCACTTATATCAGTTCACAGGTACTTTGTAGAGGTGGTTTTGGCTAATATGCAATAAATTCCTTAAAAATACTTACTCAAGGTGAGCTTTCTATTGGGAAAAGAACATACTTGCCCCCTGCTATTCAAAATAATCCCTGTTCAAGTCTACATCATAATGAGAAGCTTTGTTACTCACTAAGGTCGAGGTCCGAGCCTCCGGGGCATCAGTGGCCTTACGCCTCATGC
The DNA here is from genome assembly GCA_012411365.1 of Ameiurus melas. Lineage (NCBI taxonomy): Eukaryota > Metazoa > Chordata > Actinopteri > Siluriformes > Ictaluridae > Ameiurus > Ameiurus melas. Next base: position 19,948,021 of record CM022768.1, on the reverse strand, counting down.
TTAATCTTCAGTCCAAATTGATGAAGGAAATAATAAACTCTAGTTTTAGTATATCATAGATAAAGAGGATTCACTAGTCACTTCTAAAGTTTCAAATCTCCATCTAAGTGGATTTAGTTTAATTTCAGAATAGTTTCAAGTTGGATAACAATTAACAATACAGTAATTAACAATAACTATGGTGTAGATCCACAAAAATCTTGGCGAAGAACAAACAGTTTCACACACAATATATAGTATATCCATGGTACATCCGATTCCTAAAATCAGAATCATTGTTATCTTAAGTTAATTGTTGACAGGTTATGAGCTGCTCTTCAGAAAATAGAAAATAAAACATTGTATACTTCTGCTAAGCATTTCTTTAAGCATATGTGCGTGTGCGTTTTTCAGTCACTGAGCAAATGATGCCAGGCTAACCCACAATATCCTGTTGAGTCCATCTGTTGACTTCATAATGTCACAGTGACTTTCATTCAGTCATATGTCAGTTATACCACATAAGAAAACAAGGTTTCTCAGCATCTTGTTATTCTAACACTTTGCACTTTTTCATATCACACATGCAAGCAAAAGCAGTACAGCATCTTTGTTATTTTATCCCTTGGTATTTATTCAGTCGACAGTGTGTGCCAGAGCTAATATTTAGATATTTATAATTAATTATGTTAAAAATTATATATTATAAAATATTAAAAAAAAAAAAAAAAAAAAAAAAAAAAAATTATTTTTTTTAAAAAAAAAAAGAAAAATAAAAAAAAAAAAAAAAAAAAAAAAAAAAAAAAAAAAATTGTAAGGAGGAAAAAGAGAAGGGGGGGATAATTGGGGGGGGGGGGGGGGGGTCCACACATGTGGCCGAGGTCACATCTGTATGCTGCCCCCATGCGCTCCTGCTCCCACAAGCTCTAGCGAGAGTTTGCCAAGACAGTCTGCTAGTAGCACCCTTTTGGCAGCTCGAACATGGCTCTGAGAGATAATATCTCTGCGAGATGGCACTCCATGGGAGATTCCCATCCGCAGGGATCCACTGTAGACCCAGTAACTGCGCAGTAGCTACAGTCCTGGAGCTCCAACAATAACATTTCTCAGTGGGGTTGGCTCCTTCTACAATCAGGGTTATGTGGCCGCCATTTCGGCCAGCCACGCCCCTGTTGAGGGAGCCTCTGTGGGGCAACATCCTCTCACTTCGAGGTTCATGCGTGGTGTCAGACGGCTGAGGCCCATCTGCAGGCCGTGCATACCTTCCTGGGACCTTCTATGGTCCTGGATGGTCTGTCGGGTGCCCCATTTGAGCCCTTAGGGTGGATCTACTGCCTCAGAAAGCCACAGGGCTGATTAATCACCCTCGGCCAGAACTAAGGAAGCTGTGGTCTGGCCCCTGAGGGGCACCAGCTCATAGATTCTGGTCACACAAATGAGGTGGTTGAGACCATGTTAAATGCTAGAGCACCATCCACAAGGAAATTGTATGCACTCAAGTGGTGCCTTTTTGTCTTGTGGTGTGAGGAATATCAGCTACACCCAGTGAACTGCTCAATAGCTACAGTCCTGGAGTTCTTACAAGAACATTTCTCAGCGGGTTGGCTCCTTCTACTATCGGGGTTACGTAGTGTGGTAATAGTGTGGTAATCATGTGGTAATTGTCAGTGATTCCCAATGACTCTTTATTATTCTTGCCTTTTCTTCTGCTCTTTTTTTGCAGTATGAAATGTCAGATTGTCCTCTGAAGGAGGCTTTAGTATTATTCGGGAAGAAGTCACCAAGAGTTACAGGTTAATTTCTGGGTGTAATTTGTTCAATTGTTGAGATAGAAGATGCAACGCAATGGGAGGTTGAGAACTCCATATCAGAGGCAGGGCTGTTGATTTTTCTATTTGTTCTTCATGTCACAAGACAAAGAAATTGCTGGCTTGATTTTCTATCACAGTCAGAAGACCTGACAAAACCAAAAAGCAAACAGTCATTTGTTTGGATTGCTTTTTTTTAATGTGCCAAACAAA